>JANHGO010004795.1:0-24227 GCA_024606505.1 Aquila spilogaster
AGGCAAGGCGAGGCAAGGCGAGGCAAAGAGAGGCGAGGAAAGGCGAGGCACCCCGCCCCGTTCCGCGCTGCGCTGCGCGGGGGTTGCGCGGGGCTGTGCGCTCCGCTCCCTGCGCCGCTCCGCTCTCTGCGTTCGGCCGCTGCGCGGAAAGTGCGCGGAGCAGCGCGGAGCGGGGCCGCCATGGCGTGGCCCTGCATCACCCGCGCGTGCTGCATCGCCCGCTTTTGGAACCAGTTGGATAAAGCCGACATCGCCGTCCCTTTGGTTTTCACCAAATATTCCGAAGCCACCGAGCAGCCCCTCCCCGCGCAAATCCCGCGCAGCGCGGCGGCTCCCATCGATACCCAACCCGGCGGCGATGCCGCGGCTGCGGGCGGGGGGGACGCGGCTCCCGGCCCCGCACGGCCCGGCGCGGCCCCGCACGGCTCTCCGCCCGCGGACTCGGTGATGCGGCACGACTACAAACCCTGGAAGGTGCAGCGCCCCGAGCCCAGCTGCAAACCCAAAAGCGAGTACCAGCCGTCCGATACGCCCTTCGAGAAGGAGACGCAGTACCAAAAGGATTTCCGCGCTTGGCCCATCCCTAAAAGAGGGGACCACCCGTGGATCCCCAAAGCGGCTCCTTCCCCCGTGCTCGGCCCTGAGCGCGGATCTCCCGAGAAAGCGGCTCAGGAGAAGAGGAGGAAGAAGGAGGAGGAGGCGGAGGCGGACGAGGAGCATCCCAAAGCGGCCCGGCCCGGGGACGGCCGAGAGAAGGGGCGGCAGAGGGGCGAGGAGGCGGGCGGGCAGGAGGGCCGGGGCCGGGCGGCCGCCGATGCTCTCAACCGGCAGATCAAGGAGGAGGTGGTGGCGGCGGGGGTCAGCTCGTCCTACAGGTGAGACCCCCCCTCGGCCGTCCCGTCCGTCCCCGTGGGGTGGGGCGGTGAGGTTCCCCGGGATGTCGCTTTGTCGCCCCGTTGCTGGCTCTCGGCCCGTCCCGCTTTATTGGGATGCAGGGAGTGAAGGTTGGGGTCCTGCGGGGAGGGTCTGCAGCGCGGCCCCCACCCACCGTGCGGGGGTTTGGAGCACTTCTCTGCCGTGTGCAAAGCTCTGCCGGTTCCTTCTGAGAGGACCTCTGGGTGCTCGGAGACCCCACTGCATCCCGACAGCACCCCTGCATCCCGACTGCACCCCTGTATCCCGACAGTGTCCCTGTATCCCGACAGCATCTCTATATCCTGAAAGCATCCCTGCATCCCGGCAGTATTTCTGCATCCCAGCAAACAGAGTCCCTGCATCCCAGCAGTGTCCCTTTATCCCGACAGTGTCCCTGTATCCCAGCAGCATCCTTGTATCCCAACAGCATCCCTGTATCCTGACAGCATCCCTGTATCCCGACAGTATTTCTGCATCCCAGCAAACAGAATCCCTGCATCCCAGCAGTGTCCCTTTATCCCAACAGTGTCCCTGTAACCTGAAAGCATCCCTGCATCCCGACTGTGTCCCTTTATCTTGGCACTGTCCCTGCATCCCTGTGTCCCGACAGCATCTCTGAATCCCAACTGCATCCCTCCATCCCCAAAGCATCCCTGCCTCTTACTATCCAGAACCCCCGCTGCATCCTGACATCATCCCTGCATCCTGACAGCGTCCCTGCATCCTGAAACATCCCTGCATCCCGACTGCATCCCTGCAACCTGAAGCATCCCTATCCCTGGCTGTGCAGAACCCCCCTGCATCCCAACAGCATCATCCCCAGGCCCTGGGCATGCCGAGCCGGCAGCATCCCCGAGACAAAGCATCCTGGAGCCGTGTTGGGCTGCGGGTGATGCGCGTCCTGCACTGCTTGGGTGGGGCAGCCTTGGGATGCTGCCATGTTTAACGCGGCGCGGCGTGGGGCGGCACGTCCCTGGGTCCCCCCCTTATTCCCCTCCCCAGTCTCCGTGCCCTGATTTCACCCCTTTTAGCATTCGCAGCGTTAATCTCCTCGCTTTGCTTGTGTTTCTGCGCGGGGTCGGGTGTGTCGGGAATGCAAAACAAAGTGGCTGCTGCCCTGCACCGGTGTTTGCAAGGAGGATTTGCTGCGATTGCATTTTCCAGAGCTTTCTTTGGCAGAGCCCACCTCTGCTGAGGGTGGGGATGGCAGAGAGCAGAGCTGGAGGAGCTGCTTGTGACCCAGGTGTGACTGCAGCTTTCTTTCTTGTCCCTGTACCTACGTGCACGGCAGTAGGTTGGGGAACCATCAGTTTTCTTCCCTAAGGGGCGTTTAGAGATCGTGCTCTGCCACCAAGCAGGTCGTAAATCCTTGCAGGTTTACCGTGAATCTGGGTTTTCTACCCAACTGTCCCCATTCTCCAGGTGGGAAATGGCTCAAGCAATGGGATTTAGGGGTTTTGTTTGTTTGTTTTCGCTGTGTTTTGGAACCAGGTCCGTCTCTCTGGGGATGTGGTGGTTCAGGTGCTCTGAGATGGCAGAGAACGGGCAGAGATTTTTGGGTTGTCTGTTTTGGGGTTGGGAACAGAGCTGAAGAGCTGTCGTGTTGCACTCTTCCATTGCTACAAAGGATAATTAGGTTTATTTATGTAATTATTTAGATGTGGATTGCTTGCCACTCTGTCCCTACCTGCACCCCACAGTCTGCTTCAGCAAATCCATACAGCTGCATGTCCCCCCTGTGCAGAGGGTTCAGGCGTCGGACCCAAGAGAGACGTGAAGGCTTGATGTTGTGGCTAATTGCCCTCACACTATGTTCAAATCAGACATCTTTTAAGTATTCCTTCTTATTTGGGTTCTTTCTAAAAACCAAACTCTGCAAATCGCCGTTACTATGGAGAACCTCACTGCTCCCGGGTTTCCCTGCCTGTATGGGATTGTGTAGGGTTAGGTGTGATTTGACCATCTCCAAGGATGGGGCCACCCAGCAGCCGAAATTACCCCCTAACGACCCAGGGGTGGCTAACGTGGGGCTTTGTCCTCTGTGCCCTTTGCTGGTGCGTGGCTGCTGCCTGGAGGCAGAGCTGGGGGAGATTTCCTTCCATCGCTGCGAATCAGCGTAATGTGATGCTCCAGGGCTGCGAAGCGGCCTTTGGTGAAACCAAAGAACACACCACTAATGGTTTGTCAGTGTGCTGTGTTGCTGTGTTGTTTACTGGGGAGTTTGGAACAGAGCACGGGCTGCGCTCAGTGATGAGATCAAGGTCATCTGTGCATGAGAAAGGGAGGAATTCCCTCTTTTCACCTCTTCAGAGAGAATATTGCAGGGACCGCGTGCTGCGACCTCTCAGGTCTGCCCAGACTGATAGAGCAGAGAATGTTCCTGATGGTGATGGCCATGGAGGACGGAGGCTGCTGCCAACCCTGGTGATGGAGGATTATTTAGAATCATAGAATCATTAGGACTGGAAAAGACGTCCAAGGCCATTTTGTCCAATTGTCAGTGCATCCCCACCGTGCCCACTGAGAATCTTAGAATCATTAGAACTGGAAAAGATGTCCAAGACCATCTTGTCCAACCTTCAACCCATCCCTACCATGCCCACTCATAGCATCATAGAATCCTTAGGACTGGAAAAGACATCCAAGACCATCTTGTCCAACCATCAGTGCATCCCCACCATACCCACTCATAGAATCATAGAATCATTAGGACTGGAAAAGATGTCCAAGACCATATTGTGCAACCATCAATGCGTCCCCACCATACCCACTCATAGAACCATTAAGGTTGGAAAAGACCTCCAAGATCCCCAAGTCCATCCATCACACCGTCCCCACCGCGCTCACTCAAGTCTTCATCGAGCCTGGGGCAGCTATGGCGGCACTGCACCTCTGCAGGAGACTCCATGTGCCCCAGAGATCCTACAGGATAAATGGGAGAACCATTTATGTAGGGAAATGACCGAGTGCGTGTCCAATCCTGATGGTTTCTCTAAGTGAACTGACTCCTAGGACAGCGTGTAGTTTGAACCCCTTGGGAGCAAATAGGCTTGAAGGTGATCGAGTTGTGCATGATGGCATCTGCTTGCCACGTAGGGTCTTATTTCTCTTCTGCAGTGGGGAAATGGAGGCGGGGCTGCCCAGGGACCGATGTGATCCCTTTCCAAAACACGGGCTGCCCAGGCAAAGCTATGGGGCCAGTTTGCACTGCTTTCGTCACTCTCTTCTCTGCTCCCTGTGGACCTTGAGGGACCCCATAAGGACCAGGACATCTTTCAGCACGGAGGAAAACCGGGTTTGTGTGGGTGATCCTCTTCTTAGATAGAACCACAGAAAAGACCACTCAGATCATCGAGTCCAGCCCTGAGCCACCCCCTCCATGCCCACATGGGTGGGCGGGGAGGGGTCCGGACCCTGCCTGGGGGTTACCATTGGATGGAGCCCACTCTTCTTCAGTTATCTGACGTCCCACAGGAGGATCTGGTGGCGTCGCCGCAGGGTTCTGTCTGTACTGGGCACACCGGTGGCTCTGGTGACACCGGGGCTGGAGTCCCTGGGGGTGGATGGAGCTGACCTCGGGGGTCTGGGAGCGGGGAGGGGAGGTGATAAAACGTGCGGACCGTGGTGTTTGCAGTGGGGGCGGAACCATCGGAAGCTCATTTGGCAACAAAAAATGCACAAATGAATTCTCCGTTTTTGTTTGGAAAATTAGGGGAAAATCTGAAGATTGTTTTCTGATTATTATTATCATTATTTTCCTGGAGAAAAAATAATAGGGGAAAGGGAAATCCCAGATGAGAAACGTCGCTCCCTTTGTGCTGAAGCGAGTAATAATGCAATGAATTTCCCCATGAGAAGCAGTGTTGTGAAGCTTCGTTTTCAGGTTCTTCACCGGAGACATCTTTTTTTTCTTCTGACCGAAGCTTTTGTTTTATTTTTTCCCCTCCGATTTCTTTTCCTATCAGAGGAAATAAGAGGAGTAGTGTGGACTCCTGTAGTATTCATGAAGTGCCTGCTGCTGATGCACTGCCGCTCATCTCAAGCCCTGGAGGTGCTGAAGACTTGGAGCAAATGGGAAGTGTAGGAGCTGCGGAGGTGAATGACTCAGTGCTGGAGCTGCTGTGTTGAGATGCAGAAGAGCTGACTCAGGGAGGGATGTCCTCCCAGGAGCCGCTCACACAAGGATGGGGAATTCGTACTCCATCACTACGGAAGTGGGAATGTAGGGTTGGATATGGCACTTGGGGACGTGGTCGGTGGGCATGGTGGGGATGGGTTGGGGTCGGGCTTGGGGATCTGAGAGGTCTTTTCCAACCTCAAGGCTTCCATGACTCTGTGCTTTTATGGTTGATCTCCCCTGGATGTGGTCAGTCCATCAGCTGGGAAAGGGTCGTGGTGGTGTCTCCAACCCGAAAGTCATATTCCCTGCACTCAGCCTGAAGTGGACAGTATCCAGCCTCAAACTGAGCTGGGAGCTGCTCAGCAGTGTAGATAGTACGTGTTGTGGCTGTGCATGCTGTAGGATGGGGATGAACAGGAGGTGGCATTCTGGTGATGGAGTTGTTGATGTACTTGAGCAATTTTTTCTCTGCTCCTGCTCTGCTGCGGTCACCTTGGCAGGGACTTCAAGGCGCATAGGACTGGATGGAACCCACTGATCCATTAAGTCCAATTATAGGCATCCCATTACTTAGTCTTTTTCTATCCCCCAAATTAGCTGTTCCTCTCTTCCTCTTCCTGGGGGAAACCAGCATTTCTAAAGTGTGGATACAATACGTTGCTTGTGGGTTTGGGGAGGAGGTGCCCATCTCTTCCTGACCCCACCACACCACCTTTGTGGCCATCACTACCTCTGCTGACCCCATCATTCTCCTTAGGCGCTTCCAGCCATGGAGCTGCCATCTCATAGCAAGAAATCCCATTAATTAGAGCCCAGCCTAGAGCTTCACGCTAAATTTTCACCCCATTTTGAGCGTGGCAGTCAAGGTCAATCCCTTTCTTCCTCTGTGCTATCCCGATCCTCCTCCGTACCGGTGCTGCCTACGGTGTTGTGCCATTAGGAGGTCCCATCAGCGCTGCCCTACTTTTTTGTGCCGAAGTCAACCTCAGAAACATTAAGCACCGCTAACCTCCTTCCAGGCTGCAGCTCAGCCTTGCAACGCTTTGCATTTCCATTTCTCTTGCCCAGTGTCTCGTTCTGCTGATGCTCGTATTCGCTGGCTTAATTAATAATTTCCCACGTGGCACGGTATCAAAACGCTTGAGATAGATTCTCACATTTTCTTTGTCTGCTAAGTCAGTTATGGTATCAAAGGACGTGTCAGACATCCCTCCTCCTCCCCTCCCAGTCACTGCTGTGCCGGTTTGGACCACCGGCTTCTGCATGCAGGAGCAGATGCTGTCGGGCAGACCCCAATTCCACTTGGCAGCTTCAGGCTACTGCTGTAAAGCAAACAATAAATAAAGATAAGAGGAGAGAGAGCATCTCCTTTAGACAGTAGGACTCTCTCTGCCCTTCCTTTGCCAAATAAATCACAAATAGCTGTTGTAGATTTGTCTCCTCTCACATTTAGAGCATGACCTTTGCTTTCCCTGGCTCCAACCGGCGGAACAACCCTTCGATTTCTAAATACTTCTGCACTCTCCCCTCCATCAGTCTTGCTCTCCTTTGCTCTTAGCTGGATGTGAGCGTAGCACTGGTGCTGATACCTGCAGGTGAGCCTTGCTGCGCTGGGCTGAGCAGCAGGGAAGGGCAGTTGCAAGGAACCCTTAGAAAATGGAAGTTGAATTTCTTTGGGCTGATAACTCAGCACCTCGGATACCCTTCAGATGTCCTCTCTCTCTCGCTGTGTTTATATATATACCCACACAGGGCTGCTCAGCCGATGACTGCTTTAACCTCCGCGTCGTCTCCCCTCCCCAAGCCCAGCATTGCAGGTGCTCTGTAGCAAACACGTTTTGCTTTTCTATTAATAGCTCCTTTTCTTACACAGTGCCTTCACCTGAGGAAACCCTGCAGCACTGCAACAGTGCGTGCATGCAGAGGCTGCTGCCGCTTTGAGATCCCAGTGATGTGCATGGGCTGGTGCAAAGCAGGCAGCAATGCACAGGGTGCCCCATGCACAGGGCTGCTGTGTATACCCACACCCTGCAGGACAGCACGTCGTCTTGCAGATCATTGGGTTTAAATCCTCATCTTGATGCCTCAGATTTGCTTTTCCCCGCTCATCCTCATCTTGCTGCCTTTATAAACAGCGTGCTTCCTGTGGGAGTGCTTTGTGTAAATGCGAGCTGTTGATTAAATGGTGCTTAGGTGCAATTAATTATTAGGTGAACTGGTGGATATTTTCCTCTTCTTTGTCCATTTTCCTCCTGATTCGTAGGACCGTGGGATCATGAAGGCTGGAAAAGCCCTCCGAGATCCCCAGGCCAACCCCAGCCCACCCCCTCCGTGCCCACTGCCCACATCCCTCAGTGCCACATCCCCACGGCTCTGGAACTCCTCCAGGGATGGTGACCCCCCCATTCCCTGGGCAGCTGTGTCAGTGCCTGACCACTTCCTTCCCATTAACCCAGCTGCACAAGTGGAGGGGAGATGGGGAGAAAGCTCATTTCCCACAGAAGGGAATCTGATGTGTTTCTCCTAAAACAAAGACAAGCAGACGCCTTAGAAAGCATGCGTTCTGGGGAGCTGGGCAGGTTGGGTTCAGCCAGAAATCCAGTTAAACCAGCTAAAAATTGGACTTGAGAAGGTCAGAGTTAGGCAGGCCAGTGCGTTGCAGTAAAGAAACCCACATTTTGTGTCTGGGTGCTGCACAAAGGGTGAGAAAGTCCTTCAGGACCAGCCCTGATTGCTGAGCCTCAGCTTTCCTACAGCATTTCCCTTTGCCTCTCCCCATGGAGGCAGGGCTGGAAACACAGGCAGGGCCACAAATCTCAACTTTCTCCATTCCCCAGTTTGGGAAGCAGTGGGGCTGATGGTTTCTTGGCAGAGACCTTCATGGAGCAGGTGCCAATGGGATGCCATTCCCAGCAGAGGAGGGTACCCTTTCCCTTCCCACCTCCACTTGATGGATTTTGGGGCTCCATCAACCCTGAGCCCTGCCAGGAGACCATCTTGCAAAGTGTCTTGCATTGTTCTTGCAGTTTGAGCCACACTTTGCTGCCAGTGCAATAGTGCAAGCTCTGTTTTGGGGAGGTTATTTAAACTAAGTGGGGAATTAGATGCAAAAGTCTGATTCTTCCATTGCTTTGCTGAGTTTATGGAAGCCAGGATGCTGGGATCCATCTTGGGAGTGAGAAGTCTGACAGCACTGTCATAGAATCACAGAATCTGAGAATGTCCTGAGTTGGAAGGGACCCATAGGGATCATCACGTCCAACACTTGGGCAGCTATTGCAGGGCCTGGCTCCTGGAGGTATGGACCAGGGGTGGTGGGATATGTGAAGATGGTGGTGAACAACTGGAAGATGTCTCATTAAACATGAAGTGCCATTGCTTTGAGTTGGAGCCAGGCACGTCTGTTCAGCCCTTCCTATCTCAGTCTCTACTACAATCTATAATCTACCATCTGATATCTACTACAATATCTCTATATCTGCTTCTCCCAAAGAGTGGTCAAGCACTGGAATGGGCTGCCCAGGTCAATGGTGGAGTCACCGACCCTGGTCCTGGTGTTCAAGGAACGTTTAGACGTTGTGTTGAGAGACATGGCTTAGTGAGAATTATTGGTGATGGGTGGATGGTTGGACCGGATGATCTTGTAGGTCTTCTCCCCCTTTGGTGATTCTATGGTCTGGTCTCTCAGTATCTCTTCAGGCATTTTGAGTAGTCTTGGTGCTTCTACACAGTGCTTCCAACGTGATGCAAAATGGGAAAAACAAAGGCTTGTATTGTTCTTGTGCAATGGGAAGGGTTAGGATGTCTAGAGGTGCTCTACTTCTGTACAGGTTGCTTTCATAGCCTCTCTGCTCTATGTGTCTTGCTTATTTACTGAAACATGGAAAGGCTGTGTTTTGCTCTCACACAGGCAAATACTGTTGATTGATGTGGTCCCAGTTCTGGATTTCAGCAGGCACCATGTTCTAGCCCATATGAATATTACTTGGTGTGAGACCAGAGTCTGGTACCATCCAAGGGTTGGGGCTGTGCCCTTGGTATAGAAGTGGCATGGTTGTGTTATGCAGAAGGTAAAATGAGGGGAATCACTGCGGCCCTGATTGCTGTGGGCACTCCATCCCTCTGTTGCATTGGGAAACACAGAGACATCCCTTGGGAAGGGGAAGGAGTGCTGCAGACGTGTTCAGAGCTTCTGCAGGGGCAAATGAACACACTGCTATGATATCATATATATAGGATAAGTATGCTATAATAGGATGTAATGTATAATGTTCTGTGTGAGACGTTATGGAAAGAAAAGATATTTATATACAAAATATATGAATACATTGGTTTTGCCTCTTTCTTGCACAGACTTTGTTCATTTACATTCATTCCGTACTCACAGGTACCAGTGTGTTCAGGTGGTCTGACCAGTATCACTGATGTGCAGGACACGGGCCAAGAGACACCAGCTCCCGAGTCCTTACTGCACCTCCTGGTTTCCCTCAGCTGATGACAGCAAACTAATTTTTGGACAGATCTTTAATATCACTCAGACCGTACCAGTTGCTCTGTGTGAGCTTTTGCTCTAATATGTCTTCATAGTGGGCTAATAGGAAAAGGATTGGCAGAAACGGCATATTTTGGGAGTTGGATTTAGATGACCTTCTCCTTCAAGACGAAGGTCCCTTACAACCCAAGTCTTTATGTGACTCCATGGCTCCATGTCTCCATGACTTTATGACTCCATGACTCTATGACTCCATGACTCCATGGCTCCATGGCTCCTTGACTCCATGACTCCATGACTCTATGACTCCATGACTCTATGACTCCATGGCTCCTTGACTCCATAGCTCCTTGGCTCCATGACTCTATGACTGCATGGCTCCATGGCTCCTTGCCTCCATGTCTCCATGACTTCTTGACTCCACAACTCCATGACTCTGTAATTCCTTTCCTCCTTGACTGTATGTAATGTGCTGTGGCCATAATGCTCTCCTCCTGCTGTGAGAGCACAGATCTTCTGGCCTTGGTGGAAATAACCAAGTTCTCAGTTTGATCAGTTGGGAAAGGCAACCTCTGTTAGTTTTTCTTCTGTTTTTCATGGTGTTTGTACACACATTTTCATTACTACTTCAGTCACACCTATCTTAATATTTTCATTACTCACCTCTGCTTCATCCTCAATGGCCCATTGTGAAGGCTGTGGAGCTTTGGAGACATCTCCCAAGAGCTTGATCCAAATCTCAATGGATTCAATGAAAAAAAAAACCCTATTTACAGCCTGGAGCATGGATGTATTTCTACAGGAGCATCACAGTTTCAGCCAGCAGTAGTGCTCATGGAGCTCCAGCACCACGTGCACCCAGCACTGGTGGGTCGTTGAAGAGCTCACGTCTGCTTCTTCCCATCTGTATAGGATGCAACCAGTCTTAAATATTCCATAGAATCATTAAGGTTGGAAAAGCCCTTCAAGATCCCCAAGCCCAGTCCATGCCACCATGCCCACTGACCATGTTCCTCAGTGCCACATCTTCACAGTCCTGGAACACCTCCAGGGATAGTGTTGCCCCAGATCACGGGCAGCCTGTGCCCATGCATCACCACTCTTTGGAGAAGGAGTTTTCCCTCATATCCAACCTGAACCTGCCCTGGTGTGATGTAAAGCCATTACCTCTCATCCTGTCACTAGTTACCTGCGAGTTACCATGGACAGTACTTCCCTTGCGCAATTGTAACCAATACCTTATGGCATACAGGAGCTTTCTAAGGGCAGAAAGGGGCTTTAGGACCACCCCATCTGACTGCCCGTACAGTGCCTTATTTCATCTGTATGCTGAGTCCATCACTTGTGTTTGGTGAAATCATTTTACACACTGGAGCTGGAATTCAAAGAGATTTTGACATATTGGAGACGCAGCCTTAAATAAATGTGGAGTGGTTCAGGAGAGGTGAGGGTATGACAAATAGGGAGAAATCAACAGTGGTACCTCAAAAACCGAATGTCCACAGTGTTATTGCATTGAAAAAGAAAATCTAGGAAATAATAATAGTTAAAAAAACACACCAAAGAAAGTAATGTACTGGTATGTATGTAGAGGAGTGTGATGCGTAAGATGTGTCATCCTTATGGATTGGTAAAGCCTCAGGTTAACTCTTATTCAGGACTTGGCTTTGTGTTTTGGCAAAGCTGTGGACCAAACAAAGTCCATCAGGGAGGTGAGGAGTGCAGAAAGCATGGTCGCTCCAGAGGGGGAAGGTATTCAGTTATTGTGGGTAGGAAGCAGAGCACGAAGGAAGCGGATAACTGTCATTGCACAGATACAGCGGTCCGTTGGGATGCTCCAACCCATCAAGAGGAGCAGGGCTGGGGTGCTGAATGTAAAAACGTACCCAGTGTTTTGCTGGAGCGGCTCTGAGGGGTGTTGTGCATCTCTGGAGATGCCAGCAGGAAGTCTCCACAGCCCCTCTCTTTGAAACTAAGGAGAAAAAGGAAGTCATTAGCATTCATTCCCTGCATTGATTTTCTGCCTGCAGTGACCTTGGTGCTGTGTGCTTTTCTTTGCGTTCCCCAGGGCACAGGTTGGATCAAGCAATTAAAGGTTTAATAAGAGGTGCCTGGGTGTTTGCGTGATGGCATTTGATTGATGTTATCAGCCGTCACCCCACTGCTCTCCTTGCCAGGCTCCTGATCCTGTATCCCATGCTGAGGTGCAGCTGTTGGAGGCTGATGCCATGTTGGACCTTGTGTTTCTCCATGACCAGAGACCGAATAACCCATCAATGGGCTTGAAGCCTGCGTGCATAGCTGGTGGTTTGAAGTCAGAAGTCATTGCTCAGCAGTTAATAGGGTTAATGTGGGACTGCTGAGCCTGCCCTGCCTGGCTGAAAGCCTTTGCATGGGAAACCACTCGACTTCCACACGTGAAAACAGGTCCATGTTCTCCTCTCATGGAAATCAATGGAAAATGCCCTTTTGTTGGGAAACTGCCCCTTTAACTCAGCAGAGAAAACCCAACGTGACAGCTTCAGGGCAAACGCTTCTCCCCACCCCTCCTCCTGGTGCAGCGCAAGTTATTCTTTTTTAGGCAATGCAATACTTAATTATCACTTAATATAAACGTTTTATGAACTGTTACGATGGGTGAATTATTTATGGAGGGGGAAGGAGCGCTTTTTCCGAGCCTTTCTGCTCTGTCAGTTGCAATAAATATCAATCCAGGAGTGTGCTTAAAGTATGCACGCTGCGCCTGGGAGACGGTGCCTTCGTCTCCTGTCTCGTCTCTCAATTAAGTACCTGCTTGATACACTTACCCCTCGCATGTTTTATTTCTTGATGAAGCTTGGAACAGCTCCAAGAGGAGAAGTATTTGCACATCATCTGCTTTCCAAATGCGTATTATTTACCCAGTGGAGAGGCCGTAAACCTTTGCCACGCGCACGGCGGTGCTCGGCAGTAACGAATCCTCCTTCCTGTTCTTTGCAGATGAGCTGTAAACATGTGCTTTACGTTTGTACTCCGCCAATTTGTATGGGTTTTTGGTTGGGTTTTGCTTTAGGAAGGGGATTGCAGCGCACCTTCGGGTTTGCAGAACGTGCAGTGGGCACTTACTTTTATTGAGTTCTCCAGTAACAATGTCCTCCGTGGGGAGTGGGTTTCCATGAGCTGGATGTATTTTTTAGGGCTGTTGTAGCGCTGCGTGCACACACTCTGTGAGCTTTGGATGTGTCGATGTGAGGTGCTCCTTTGCTATGAACGCAGCCCGTTGGGTCTGTGCTTTGCCTTCGGAGCTCTCCATTCCTTACACAGGACAAACGTTTGAAAGCAGCCGGTCGGTATTGAAATAACCTTCTCCCAGAGCCTGCTTTCTCCTGTGAAGCTTCCCCAGCCCTCCTTGCAGTCTTTTATTTCATGACAGCTTTGGTGCAGTCAGCGTGGGACCAGCAGTGCCCAGTAATTGCTTTGAGCGCTTATGCCAGCCCTCGTTTTGGTTAATTAGAAGGAGATGTGGCAATGCAGCCATCTGCCGCGGTGCCCCACGCTGTCCCTTCCCCAGACTCCCCTGAGATGGTCCCAGTGTGTGCGGATCCAATACCATGGGACAAATCCTGTGGTGGGGAGCTGGAGTCAGTGTGTCTTCCCCTTACATCCTCATCCATGCCCCGGTGATACTGATGGCTCCCAGGCTCTCAGAGGGCATTTTTTACACATTTTCTACAGTTTATCCACTTTTGTGCCTTTGCATGCAGGGATAGCTCCTAAGGAAAGATGAGTCGACCGTAAGCAGCACGGACTGAATACTGCTCTGCTAAGCGTGATGTGTTTTAATAGTGTAATATCTATAGGCACCTAATTCTGCTCTGTGTTACACAAAGCAAATTTGCACCTCAGTTTTGGGTCAATTAAGGGTCAGGGTTGGGGGAATGTGACTCAACCCCACACCGCTTTCCCTGAGCTCTGTAATCATAGGACCACAGAGTCATTGAATCATTAAGGTTGGAAAGACCAACAAGATCATCCCATCCAACCATCCGCCCGTACCTGTGACTGCTCTAACCCATGGTCCAGGTCCCACATCTCCCCTTTTCTGGGGCACCTCCAGAGATGGTGGCTGCACCTCCTCCCTGGGCAGCCTATTCTGGTGCCCAAGCAGAAAGCTGAGGTCAAGATGCTCCACCAAGGCTCAGCTCTCTCCTTTCATCTGTGCGCATCACACCCATCTCTATTATGCTTCTTCCAGTTAAAGATAATTACAGTGTCGTAATTTTAACTCAATGGCTACGTTGCATGGGAAGGCATAAGAGAGAAAGCAGAATTCAGCCCTTTCTGTCAAATCCGGCAACTTTCTGGTCACCATATGTGCTAAAAAAAATAATCTTGTGAATAAACACCACGGGCTTAAACACGTGCACAAACACTGGCACAGAACAAGCACGTGGTCAGACCAAATGTAGGTTAATCTTGCGCTCGTCTGCCTCTTGTTGCATTACTTGTAGCTGTGTGGTTGTCACCCCGCATATGTTGTGTCCGGCTTTCCTCCCTGTGCCTGACTTCACCTGCTCATGTTGCACGCTTGGGACACACAGCTCATGGAGCTGTGGAACCATTGGCCCTGAATTGCATGTAATACCGGACCTGCACCCCGTGCTGTCAGCCGAGGGGCTTAGGGGGGTTCTGCTGGAACAGCTCTTGCCAAAGGATTTGTAGTGATCTGTGGGGAACCGCAACCGTGCACACAGTGGGAATGCAGTGCTGAGGCTCCATAGAATCACAGGATGGTTGGGTTGGAAGGGACCTTGAAGCTCCCCCAGCCCCAACCTGCTGTTGGCTGGGTGCCCCCCCAGCTCAGGCTGCCCCGGGCCCCATCCTTGGCCCCTCTCTGGAGACGGGCCCCACACTGCTCTGTTTGCACCCTATTAAATGCAGATGTACTTTTTGGATAGATGAAGTAAGGTGTCGTTGATTTGAATTGCGAGAACACGATATGATGCATCCAAAGATTATTTATATAAGACACATCTTTTATATTTTCACTTCTTAGACTAATGTAAGATAAAATCAAGTGACTGTGAGCCTAAGCATACGTGTGTGCTTTGCTCTCGTGTGATACTTCAGCTTGGAGAATCTGAGCTGTGGAAGTAGATCACTTTGGAGATGATAGCTTGTTCTTCCTACACTCAGCTTTGAGTGATCTAATAGAAAATAAGAAGCTGTGCTGGCTGCACCTTTGCCTCTAAGCTGGGCTGCAGGCTTCTCTATCCGTTGGGGATCAAGGATATGTTCACTGTTGTGAGTGGTTGGAGCATCAAATAGAGGGGCTGCTGCTAGAAGATGCCAGGGTTAGACTGCTGCCATGGACAGTAGGTACAGAAGTTGCTCCAGAGGAAGTTGAGGTTGGATATTAGGAACAATTCCTTCTCCAAAGAGCAGTCAGGCACTGGCACAGGCTGCACAGAACGTGGGGGGATCGCCATCCCTGGAGGTGTGCAGAACTGTGGGGATGTGGCACTGAGGGACGTGGGCAGCGGGCATGGTGGGGTGGGTTGGAGTTGGACTAGGGGATCTTGGAGGTCTTCTCCAACCTTAATGGTTCCATGATTCTATGAAGGTGTTACTGAGCTTTCCTTTGATAACTAAATATTCTCATAGAATGTTTTGAGTTGGAAGGGTCGCCTAAAGGGCATCTGGTCCCACTCTTCTGCAATGTGCAGGGACACCCACAGCTCCATCAGTGCTCACGGCCCTGTCCCCTGACCTCGAGTGTTTGCAGGGATGGGGCACCACCACCTCTCTGGGCAACCTGTGCCAGTACCCCACTACTCTTATTGCGAACAGCTTTTTCCTTATATCCAATCTAAATCTCCCCTCTTTGGCGTGAAGCCCCTTGTCCTGTCACAACAGACCCTGCTAAAGAGTCTGTCCCTTTCGAATGTTCAAGGGGATCCCAACCTGAGCTCTCACTTTTCCTTGCGTGGCCACATCCCCACTGATTTTGCCTTCTCTTATACATGGACACCTTTTGAAATCAGGTTGACTGCATGTTACGGGGAAGCAGACACCAGCATCGCATTTTGATCATAACTGAAATTCGAACTAACTAACTCATTCCTTCATTTCTCATGTGTACCATTAGAACACCTGCTGCACAAATAGCGTACAAGGGATATTCAGATGTAGGCACGTAGTAGCTACTGTGGTGAGCAGCGTATGACCAAAGTCATCAATGCAATGGCAAAACAATAGCTGCTGTTTAAACTTCATGCTGTTCCTCCTTTGCCCCCTTCACCGCTGGATCTATTTCTGCTCCCATGTCAGGATGAGCAATTACCCTGTCATGCAGACGAGAAAGGCAATCAAAGTGCAACGCTAATTTTCAGCTGCATTAGAATCACAGAAAGAAGGGAAGTAATGATTCCCTAAAGGGAGGAGGAACACGCAGCGAGTCGAACATCGCCGCAGCAGAAAGCCAGAGCTTCTGTTTCGTTTCCTGACCTTTCTTCGGAGACACCCATTCTTCTGCACCGTGATTTGGGTGATCATTTGAACAAATTCAGACAAAATCTTCCCTGCCATCCCCTGCACCGCCCGTCTGCATCTTTTGCCTCAAGGACAAACCTTGCGGTTCTGATGCAGCTGAACTGCAGCATCACTGAAGCATCTCCAGGCTGGAGAAGGGCCAGGATCTCAGGGGCGGGAGCTGGCATGGAGCTTATGGGGCTTCAGCCAGAGCCTCCCGGAAAGCCAGGATGGGAGTTTTCCCAGCAGACCCTGGTTGGGGGACCACAGCTGTGGATGGACATTGTGAGGACTCCCTCAGCAGCTCTTCATTTCTATGAGAGCCTGGCCGACCCTTGCTGAATGGGGATGCCTTCGGATCCCCACCCCATCCTGCTGCCGGATCTCTGGGTGGACTGATCGTACTATGGGTTCATGAAATGCAGTGATAGAATCGTAGAATTGTTAAGGCTAGAAAAGACCCCTCAGACCATTTAATCCCACTGTCCACCTATCACCAGTGTTGCCCCCTGAGCACCTCCAGGGGTGGTGACTCCCCCACCTCCCTGGGCAGCCCGTTCCAGCAGTGCCTGACCACTCTTTGGGAGAAGTTTTTCCTAATATCCAACCTGAATTGCTTCACTTGACCCAAAAAGCTTCATTTTCCTCAACCTCAGGAAGCATGCCTTGCTGCGCTAGGTTCCCCTCTTATAATTCACACTGTAGATTCACGTATAGCTTTTTCAATGCTGTCTGTGATTCAGGATGCCGTTTACGCCCATATTTACATGTAAGGAGCAGGAAAGAGCCACCATGCATGTAGTGAAGCGTTTTGCTGAACTGAAATAATGCGTTTTTAACTCATATAACATATGCAGAAAACTTCTCTCCACCAAGAGCCTCGTTAGTGCATGTATCCATTACTCAGTGGTACCTGTGCAGTTGTCCTCATCTTGCTGCCGCACTGTCAGTGGTGCTCTTGTGTCAAAGCATCCATGCCATGAGCTGTTTTGTTCGGCGAATTTCACAGTGCTATTCCCATTGGGAAGAGAAGTGGGATGAGACACCGCTCTTGCTCCAGGCAGCTGGAGAACAGCCATACAGACCATGAAGGAGGATGTTAGCAGCACTTCCACCTGACCATGACCCATTTTCCAGGGGTGAATGTGGCATTTACAGATGGGTTATTTCTGCAGGCTTGCTCAGAAATGCCAGGCTGTGATCACCCTGGGAGCTTTTCTTAGCAGCCTTCACCAGTGACATCGCTGACTTCAGAGGCTTGAGCGTGCACAGTGACAGCACAGCAGCTTCCAAAAGGTACTGCCAACGTGTGGCCTGTTGGTGTCATGGCTTGGTGTAGGATATGGATGTGGTTGCCAGCATGGGATGTTGAGACCATGCTTTATCTTTCTGTTTGAATGGAATTGGGTCTTTGGCTTTGGGTCTCCCAGTGGAGTGAGGTGTGTTGTGGGCAGTCGCCTTTTAGACCCTGGGAAGGTCACCTGTTACAAAGCGAGTGCTGGAGTTGTGTTGAGGTGGATCACAAATAAGGTTATTGGAAACCCAGTATCGTTTTCACATTTTCTTCCCTTTATCCCTTCCTCAGCAGAACCCGTGAGCTTGTAACATCAAGGGGAATTCAGACAGGAATAAGCTAGCATGTCTCCGTGGGGTTGTGATTCACACCAGGGAGGTTCCTGAGATCTCAAAGCTGTTGGGTTTAACCTCTTCCGAGATCTCTAGATGGAATTTTCGCTGGATTTAAACAGTGGGATCTCCCGTTATCTTCCCCAGAGGTGATCACAGGAGTGTTGGTGTTGGCCCACAGGTGGACCTTGAGTGCCCAGATGTGCCCCCTGCTCTGAATTTAAGGTCCAGTTCACCCTTTTCTATCATACATGGACCTCTCCACATTGCGCAGTGTCCCAAGACTGTTCCTTACAGAAAGCCATCAGCTCTCTTGGATATCTCTATCCCAAGGCATGAGCAATGCCAGGGCTGTTAGTATTTGGGTTGGTCTGCAGCAGCTCTGCGACTCTTTTAGCTTCTTGGCCCTCTGCAGTGTTCACTCTCACCTTCAGTCATATATTTGAGACATTTTGAACATGAGCAATAAGTCTGCATCCTTGGAAAACCATGCTCCGTGGCCCTCGAGCAATGCAATATCCATGATTTGTAGGCTGCTGATTCAAGCAGCTTTCCTAAATGGATTGCAGCATGGTTCTGTTCTGCCAAAAGACTTGACTTCATCCCTTTCATTAATCATGTCTTGCTCACAGCATGCTTCAGCCAGTGTTGAAGTTGCCCTGTCGGAGGCTCAGCACATTCCTCTCTTCTGTACCAGTGCTGTATGTGTCAAGCCCTCCCCGGGGATGTATGGATTTTCACCGCTCCTCAGCCTGCTCACATGTGCTCCATTGTGCACTGTCATAGCATCAAATTCATACGTGAATCAATTGCATTGTTTCAGTCTGTGTGCAGGACTTGTTAGATATTGGTTCCTGCACCCTGATTTGCTCTGTGTGTATATATGTGTGTGTGCATGCATGCATTAGAGGTTGATTATCAACGTAATAACCTCGGGCACCAGGAGCTTCATGACACCATTCACAGTCCCAGTGCAGCTTTACAGTAAATTATTGTGTACAAAATAATGGTGTGGGCATTAGAGGATAAAGCTGTCTTTAAGCGTACACATAAGAGCTGGAGATGAATGCAGCAGACTTGGTGCACTCGAGGTGGTGAATTTTGGACATTGGCAAGATCATTGCAACGGGAGGGAGATGGAGTTGGCCTTTGAACCCAAGAAATATGGATGGGCGGTGGGGTGGAATGGTTGAGGTCAGTGTCCAACCACTGATCAGTCACCCTTATAATTAATTGTGTTTGCTGGATGATACACAACCTGTTTAGGCTGTAGATCCAAATGAATTTTCTTCAGTTCACGTTAAAAAGGTGAACAGCTTCAGGAGCAAAACGTGTGCACGTTGCTCCTCATATGAGCAATCCTTTGTGAGCAGAGAAGGGAAGGTGCACCAAAATTTGCAGAGCCTGGCTAATTGATATCTTCTATCTGGAGGGAAATGGGGAGACCAATGGGTACAACCCATTCCTGAACCTGGGGTCAGGTTGGATATTAGGAACAATTTCTCCTGGCACAGCTGCCCAGGGAGTGGGGATCACCATCCCTGGGGGTGTGCAGGAACTGTGGGGATGTGGCACTGAGGGACATGGGCAGTGGGTATGGTGGGATGGGCTGGGGTTGGGCTTGGGGCTCTTGGAGGGCTTTTCCAACCTTAGTGGTTCCACGATGCTATGAATGTGTTGCTGAAATGTCCTTTGATAACTCTGAATGTTCTCAATGTCCATCTAAGCAGTCAAGACTTAATTAAAGCTCATCATCTGCTGCACTTCAGTGACGATCTTTAGCAGCATGTTCCAGAGGCTGACCAGGCATTGTCCTGGTTTTTAGGTTTCCCACTGTTTCATTCCACTGGATATTCTTTTCCTCTGTTAAAAGGAGGGAACTGGACAACGTCTGGGAGGAAATGGTAGCTTCTCAAAAGCTGTAATTCGAGAAAGGCAAAATTATTTGAGAATCCCAGAATAATTCACTGCGTAGTTTGGCCAAATGTGTATTTTTTCCCTTTTTTTTTTTTTAAATGTAGTGGAATATTAAAGAGAACTGTGATATTCTGAAATATTCCTTCTGAAGCAGTTTACCGTTTTCTTTCGTAGTGGTATCCATCGTCATTTCGTGTTGTCCTGATCAGAATGAGCAGAACGAACGGGACTGGAAAGAACTAAAGGAACTGAAAAAGAACGTTTGATTTTAGAGTGAACTGAGCATCTCAGGCCAAGCATTTTGTAAAGGAATTTTGTTCTTCAGTGGAAAATTGGACAGTTTTCCATTTGGGTTTGAGCTGCCGTTCTCCACATTAGGATGGAGATCTCCCCTTGGGGAAGTTCCCCATCTCCTGTGCCGTTCGCTGTTTCATGCTTGCACGTTGGGAGGAGGGAATCAGGTTGGGTCAGCACCAGTAAAACTGCCATCAGCAGAATTCGTTTGGCATCGTGGGCTGATTCAGAACCAACATAACCTCTCCTTAAAGTCCTTTCTGAAGTGGTTGAACCTGTTTTCCCTTTTCCTCCTTTTGCTGGGAGCCACCAACCACGTCCCCAGGCGCTGTCATCCCCTGCGATGATCTGCACCTGCTGATTTGCACGGTGCCTTCTCATCCTATGCACTACCGTGTTCTGGTCTGTGATGGTTAAACTGCCATTATCCTCGCTGGGAGGTTTTCCTGCTGCATTTGGTTTGCAAAAGGTCATCCAATGTCTCGTAACATCTTTTTTTTTGTTGTTGCTGAGTTTAATTTCGATTTCCATTTGAGGTCAGCACCGAGTTCCTGACCGATTCTAATTACTCTTTATAAGGCTCAGAGCTGGGCATGAAATCAGGAGACCCGGAGTTTGCTGCTATTTCGGCTCAGCCCCTCTGTGCCGTGCAGAGATAGCGATGCATCAAACCTTCCTCATCAAAATGAAGAGCAACAAAGATATAGAAAGCAGAACTGGGCCAGTTGGGTACGGCCACACTGACGCCATGTGTCTCACCATGCAGTGTGAGCAAAGGGTTTTTCTTAGGGTTTGGCTCTGTGCTGCTCCAGACTCTTCTAGGGGTGATGATGTTAGAACCAATAGGTCAGTAGTGATTGGATGAGGGGTAATGGCCGTAAGTAGCTCCAGGGGAGGGTCAGGTTGGATATTAGGGAAAATTTATTCTCAGAAGGAGTGGTGATGCACCGGCACAGGCTGCCCAGGGAGCGGCGGATCACTGTCCGTGGGGGTGTTCAGCATCGTGGGGATGTGGCACTTAGGGATGTGGACAGTGGGGTGGGGTGGGGTTGGGGATCTTGGAGGGCTTTTCCAACCTTTGCGATTCTATGATTCTCTCAAAATGGGGAAGAATAACATTTTCAGTGCTCGCTGCAGGCTGCAGCACCCTGTGGGTAACAGGGATGTTGAATAGTCCTGAGGGAGGTCTCAGGGCTGCAGGGCCTTTCTCCAAGCTAGGGCAGTTTTACTGCTTCAGGAACAGCCAATATGATGCCTCAGACAACTGACACCTTTACTAGTCCAAGAGTCCAAAAACCCAGCTCTGAGCTGCTGCTTTTCCTCTCCATTCTTTGTTGCCTGTGCAGAGCGTTTCTATGTTCAGCTGTAGTAGATGGTTGGAGTTTCCTTCTGCCTTTGCTCTGGATAGCAGATACGCAGAACTGGGCACGCTCAGTGCATGAGGATGGTCCCAGCAGAGAGCAGCTGGTGCACACCAGGCACGGTGGGGCTCCGTGAGAGCACGGCCCATGCTCTCACTTGTGGCTATAGTGTAGTGCAACAGTAGTAAGTCTGGTTGTAGCACTGCAGACATCACAGCTCAGCTCTATGCTTGATCTCTTGCTTTAGCATTTTGGCAGCCCTTTTTCCCACCCCATGTGTCTGTCTTGTCTATAGAGATCTTGGGCTTTCCGAGAGCATCCGTCTCTTTCTGCGTGTTTGCATAACGCTGTGCATAATGAGGATGCCAGATGCTATGGTAACAAACACAGTCATGCTGCTTCCAAGCTTTCTGTGAGCAGCAGAATGAATAAATCCTGGCTTGTGTTCCACCTTTAAGGTCCAGCCCCTACATGTACGGGACTGCTGCCTCCGTCCTTTGTCTCTATTTGTTTGATGCCATAAGCGATAGCTCAGGTTTGCTGGTTGGCTTGTTGGTACGCGTGGGTTGGTTGACCACCTGTCGGTGGCCTGAGAATGGGTTGGAAAATGAATGTTACCTGGCATTCCCTCGGCTGAAGAGCACCATTTGGATGTTCCTTCTGTTCCTCCTCGGCTCTGAGAAAATGCACTGTAATTTTCACCTCTGGGCTTTCTGCCTCAAATACGACCGAAAAGAAATAACGGTTTCAGGCGTTGCTCAGAAGGGATCTGAGTGACAGACAGACCTGAACTTGGAGAAATATTGTATGATTTGGTTTCCTTTAAAAGAGATTGAAAATGTAATCTACTTACGGAGCAGAAGTGGGTCTTAGGAAGGAGCTTGCTATCTTCCTTAGGAGCTGCAGCTGGACTTTACCAGTGAAACCACATCTTGAATCCGGCTCTTTAAAGATGCTTCCTATCCTTTTTTATCAATCCTTTGTTTGGAAGAGGTATTTTAACAATGGGCTGCAGAGGGATATCTGTAGATGAATGGGTGACATTTGGTGAATGGCAGCCAAGGGGACACAGATGAAACCATTCATGTGTTTCCGTTCAGTGCAACACAATTCCATGAAGAATAGCATCCTTCATACGGGCAGTATCCGTGGCCCTGTGGCACTAATATCCAAGTGCAAGAAGGGCGTAACAGTAACAGATGGGGGGAGAGATGTGAAGAAATGGGGGGAAAAAAATAGATATATATGGAATCAACACTAAGAAAGGGGGGAGAGATGGAAGTGGAATTTGGTTCATAGGTATAACTGTCTAAATGAGCCCAAGGAGCCATCTGGGTCACCCCACCTCTGGAATAGGAAGGATTCTCTGGGCTCTGCAGACTTTGTGTCTGTGTTAAATACGATCTGTGTTAAATACAAGGACGTAGTCACCCTGCAGATGTGGTGAGACCTTAATGGAGGCATTCCTTTAATTGAAGGAGGAACGTGTGTGTATTAAAGCTTTCCTGAGCCTTTGGCCTCAGTCCAACTGCCGACTTTAATAAAAGTAAAAGCTGAGGATCTTTGGGACCATTTGTCAGATTTGGTTGAAGCTGATTAAGATGCTCAAAGCTGTTAAGGGAAGGGCTGACTGGCACAGACATAGTACCCTGAGATGGGGCTCAGTGATGCATCCCATGAGTGGCTAAATGGCAGGGACAGGGCCTGCAGCCTCCCCCTGCCTCAGAGGTCACAGCATTAAGAACAGAGCTGTGTTCTCCAAGGAAAAATCACTCCTTTGCAGAGGGCTTCCATCACCGCTTTTGGAATCACTCCCGGAGCTTGTGCTGGAGTCTTCAGGATCTAAAGGGACTACGTCTTAACACAGCCTATCTAAGGCAGCAACACGCTGGGGTTTCTCCATCTCCATTCTCTGATGGTGGCAATTTCTAGAGACAAAAATGAAATGGTTTGCTTCAAAACCACAAAGATAGTGGTGCTCTGCTGGGAGGAACTAAAGAATGCAAGAGAAGGATGGGGAACAGAACGTGTCCAGCAGGTGCTAAAGACCTTTGAGACGTGTTTTTGTGTTTTGTTTAGTTTTGTTTTCAGAAAGGTGCAGCTCTGCCCAAAGGAAATGAAGGACTGATCTTTTTTCATTAACTCTGGAATTCGCCTTCGGTTAATAAGGAAGAGGCCATAGCTCACAATACATTATAAACATTGCGTTTCCTCATCTGCTTGAGTTTACATCTGAGACAGCTCTGTCTTTTATTGCTCCTTTGTAGAACTGACAAAAGGTGTTGAACATCATTTGGTGAAATACAGATGTGATGCAGTTCGGTATTTACAGGCATGGGTAAGGGGTAGCTTTGGGTAATGGGTAATGGGTTATGGGTAATGGGTAGATTTGGTCTCCTCACTCTTCCACCTTTCTTCTGGGGAAGGTTGTTGAGAAGTGTGTGCCCAGTGTTGAGTTGCCAACAGCGTGGAGCAGAACATGGGTTTCAATGTGTTGTTATGGTTTTTTCCACCCTAACTGTGAGGGTCCGGAGCTGCTTGCAGGTGGCTTCAGTCAGGAGGTGATGCTGTAAAGCCAAAGAAGTGTCCGTGGTTTCGAACAGCAGTAGCTATGGGTTGTGCAGTGCCTGGGACTGATTGATTTCAACAGATCAAATTTCATTTGAATTTTGCCTAATGTAGTGAAAATTGTAAGGGCGAAACCCCTTCTATTAGTCCTTGCTGAGCAGTGGGTTTTGTTCCCACACCACCACTACTCTCCCTTTGCTTTGACTCACAAAACCTTTTCTTTCTTGATCTTCAGAAACGAGTTCAGACCTTGGATAGACGTCAAGCCCGTGAAGGCTATCAAAGCGAAGGCCCAGTACAAGCCTCCAGAGGAGAAAATGACCCACGAAACCAGTTACAGCGCTCAGTTCAAGGGGGAAACCAGTAAGCCTGCTCCAGCTGATAACAAATTCCTGGAGCGCAGAAGGATACGCACTCTCTACAG
>JANHGO010004796.1:0-24226 GCA_024606505.1 Aquila spilogaster
AGTGGAATAATTCACCACTTCAGGACTATGCACAGATACACCATAGAAATGTTCAGAATGTGCCAGTTTTGCCCTCAGTTTCGGGAAACACTTCAGAAGGCCCTGACTGACCAGGCCACCCAGACTTCGCTGGAGCGCCAGAGGAAGCTCAACTGGTGCATGGAAGTTCGGAGACTTGTCCCTTTGAAGACTAATGGTAAGTTATGAGCAGGTCTTTGCACCCCCATTATAACGGGTAATATGAATGTAACACCTTTATTAATAGCATCTGAGTTCACGTTACTGAAACAGAAGCACACAGCTTTAAAAAAGTGGTGCCTTTTAATCTTAGTTTTGCAAGCTAAAATTCTTTTCACATGATGTACTGTCCTGAGGCTGTAGTAGACCCCTGCCCCTATCACGGTATTATGAATAGCCCGAAAATTTCACAGATATTTTCATAATATCAGTAACCTGTGGCACGTCAGAGTAAAATACCAGGTGGGAAACTTGACTTGCAACCCATCGCCTTTCTGTGAATCCAACTCTGCTATGTGTCGGCTGCCTCGTCGGAAGTGCTGAAGGGCCTTTAATGCCAAGCAAGAGGAGACTTCAGATGCTTTGAGTGACGGGGATGCATTCCCGTGTATATATAGCAGAAGCTAATATCCTGCCATAAGCCCTGCCGTTGTAGCTGGCAGGCAAGGTTCACTTGCTGATCCAGCTTTAACAGCAGTGCCAGCAGGAGCGTCCTGGACGTGGAGCCTCTGGGAACCTGAGCTTGCTGGCCCTGGAGCCAGCGCCCCGCACCTGGCCGGCTCCCTCATCCTCAGCTCCCTGCTGGGGTTTGCCAGCTCTTGCCTTCCCTCGGGGCTCTCCAGTAACTCCCGCGCGCGTGACTGACAGCCATCTTTGTGCAACACAAAGTTTGCAGTGCCCTTTTCTTTCAAGGATCACTGCTGGTTTTAGGACTTGGCTTTTGGGTTACTTTGTGTGTATTGCATCAAAGTGCTGTAAATTAAAAGGTACAGCAGTAGTGCAAAGATTTCCTGAATAGGTAACATGTGTCCACAGTCTTGAGCAGGAAACTTTTGCACATGACTGTAAGAGTCGCTGGGCATTTCACATTCAGTGGAGGAAAGATTCGGTAATGGCTATGACTTATGGTCACGCAGCTGCAGACTTGGACTCAGGATTCCCTGCAGCACAGATTGCCCCAAGCCGGGAAGGCAGACTGGGACAATGAGGACTCCAGGAACATGGAAAATACATACTCTTTGCTCAAGGAGCAGATCACAGTGGTTATAGAAGCACTGGGTGTGGTGGACCTGCAGCCTCGTTGAAGTCCTTATATTATGTTCTGTGGATGCTTCGTTTCCTATCTGCTTATATACACGTTGCCCTTATCTTCCTAGTCCACGTTCTTCCCATCACAAGTTCTACGATATTTCTCAGTCTGATTGTACACAGCTGTGTTGTGCAAAAGCCATAAAAACAGAACCTCTGTGTAGATGTCACTGCCCCAACCTAGAAGAGCCTGACCCTAATGTGCGTCTCTGTAACTGTCATAGAGGCACTGACCTTCTGGTGGGCTTTTGTGGGCTGCCTCTGCACTGGTGTAAAATTCTCATGACTGTGATTAGGCTGTGCATAGAGATCACGCAATCTTGAACTTCCAGAAGGACTGGAATTGCAGCTAGGGCAGGCAGTGCTTTACAGGTACTAGGAAGGTAGCATCGCTCCAAGTACTGCATCTTCAAAACTTCACCCCAAGAGATACGGTCTAACAGATTTACTAGGAAAATGGACAATGTGCGTAATTTTTGCCCAGGGCAAAGAGCAACTGGTTTGGAATCCCCCATCTCCTGTCAATATGAGTCCTGCAGGAGTTAACACTGCCTGGACAGGCCCTTGCTGCTGACAATGCTATAGTCAATAATTGTGACCTCTTGGGTTGCCTCACGACTGTCGGCAGTGTTACAAATAGGAACAATTTGTAGACTGGTGACTTGGATCCCATCCATGAGCAGGTGTACCGATATATAAGACGCTGAAATATTAGGGCAGGTTGAGGGAGGGAAAAGCAAGGACTCGGTCTGTGGTCCCCCTGTATCCCGTGCAGCCAGTGAACTCAGCTTCAGTTCAGTGCTTTAGGGTCATTAAGTACATGAGTAGGAGTGGCTTTGGGAACCTGTGATTTATGCAAAGTAGTCGCACCGAAGGACCTTTGCAGGAGAGAGAACATAGACTGGACTGAAGGAGAGGATCCCTGAAAGAAGGGACAGAAGCCTGGAGAAGCCCTGTATTATCCCAGAAAATAACATGGTTGGGGTTTTTTCTCCCACGTGGCACGAAGAATATTTTTTAAAGCATTTGGCTGCTTAACCCATAGATGTGGGAGGAATATATTAGTTCTTTCAGTCAATGGTGGGCTTTCTTCAGAAAATCCTGGGTTTTTTTCTGATGAAGGTTGTAATTGTTGAAAACAGAGAAAGTATTTCCTGTAGGATCTTTTGATGTTTATTTTACCTAATATGTATATGAGTTTGTGGAGTGGTGGGGTTTTTTTAATTAAAAAAAGCTCTTTTGAATCACCACACATTTCCTTGCAGACGTGTGAATGGAGGATAGAAGGAAAGCAGTAGGAGGTATAAAAATCGAAACTGTTTTGTTTTTTTTTTTTTAAATTTAAAGATTCCAGCATCTATTGGCTGTAGAGATTTCACTTGTATAATGAATCGGCATTCATTCCAGCTCGCCCAGCCACACCCCCCGGGAAAGTCCGAGGGAGGCTTCGCTGTTCAGCCCTACGTGCTGCAGAACAAAAAGTACAACTGTTGCTCAATTGCTAGTCAAACGGTGCAGGGGAATTCCAAGTGCTGTGTAAGGAATTTTGGGCAACGCTTCTCAATAAAGAACTGAAAGTGAGCTCTCAGAGAGAGAAAAAAAAAAATCTTATCTTTGCTCTAGATTTTGCAAAGGGAAAATTTTAATGGGATTAATATGTCATCTTTCTTGGTCAGAAGGAAACCCAGTCAGTTTTTCTGTCTTATATGTTGTTCCCTGATTTTTGAGCTCAAGTAAGCAGCCTGCAAACTTGAAGTAAGCTTTGCAAGACAGCATTCAGAAACCAGAAGGCAGTTGCAGGAATCTGATATGCACTGAGTCCATAACAATTTATGAAGTGTTGAGTAGATTTCAGATTATATCTTTTTCAGGATCCGGGGTCTGTTGTAGGTGTTTCTCTGCAGTTTCATAGGAAAAGTAGCAAAAGTGTTCACAAATGGTGTAACTGAGCTCATAATGCATGTGGCAAACTGGGTTTAAGTTTGGTGGGGGGGGTTCTTCAGGTGGGGGTTTTTTTCCCACATGAGAAAAATCTGGTAGCTTTACCATGGTTGATGTCCTCTATTCCAAGGAAGTTGATGTGGTTTCTTAGCATTGGGTGAAGCTGTTTACCACTGTAGTAAACACTGGATCTAGTTTTCAATCTGAGGATATGACAGTAATGATTCTTGATGTCTCCCTTTCAGGGGAGACATCCCCGTTTGAAGAAGATGGCTAGAGATAGAATTTGAAACCCAGCCATAGGCATATTTTGTCACACCTTTTAATTAAGTTAGTTAACTCCTCTGATTCTCAGTTTCTTCCCCTCTGAAATTGCAGAACATTGATTTCCTTCCTACCTGGAGAGTAAAGAGGACTTTTTCAATGCAAAGAGGGTGTCTAAATGAAAATCAAATCATTGTGGTTTTCATTTATTTAGCTTTAACTTTGTGTTTTTAAAAAACAGCCCTGTAAATAAAATATTTAACAGCCCAGCATACTATCAGTTCTGAGAGGAAGGCAAGTGGTGTTCCTATGATTGCTTTACATAATTCACCTACTCTTCCGTTTCTGTCTCTTTTTTATTACAGTTCCTCCATCAAGCACAGCCAAGTGCCAAGCCCTTCAATGCAGTGCTTGTCAGGGGACATGAGGCTTGGTGTTTCTATAGTATTTTCTTAGTGGTTTCCATTATCTCTGCCCTGTGCCATCAGGTGTATATTTGTATAAACACTGATGAGGGAGATTTACATGTTCTTTTGTAATTTTAAAATGACTTTGTTGTGTTTAAAAGCTATTTCAACTGTGTTTGACGTTTGCAGTTGACCCCAAAATTTAGTTCATGATATCAGTCAAAGTTAAGTAAGATAGATAAGGGGCATTGCTGAATGACAGCTTACACTAACTGGTGAAGGGACAAAACCAGTAGAGGCGACTTCCTTTCTGAGCAGAGCTCGTAGCTGTAGCCTCCTTCATAAAACCCTTCTGTCCAAGGCTTAGAGAGAAGTGCACAGGGAATATGCATATGCGCAGTGTAATTCTACATCTCACATGCTTGTGGGGTTTTATTTAAGTAGCCATTTAAAAATAATGTCCTCTTTCTTTTTTTGCAGGTGATGGAAATTGCCTCATGCATGCTGCATCTCAGTACATGTGGGGTATTGAAGATATAGACCTTGTCTTAAGAAAAACATTGTTTAGCGCACTCAGGGAGATAGACACACGGAACTTCAAGCTCCGTTGGCAGCGGGAGGCTATTAAATCCCAGGAATTTGTAGAAACGGGACTCCACTATGACACCCGGGTAAGGTGGCCTGAGGGAATGGTGCTTTTTTCTAAGTGCTCATCAGCGTTGCCTTGCTGATTTCGTTTGCTTTTTGGCTTCATGGATTCTGCCATTAGTGGAGAGCAGAAATAGTCTTCCTTTGGAGGAAATGGGAAAATGTGATTATTTTGAGCACTGCTGTGCTGCAGTCAGTTCCTGACCTCCATGTCTTTGAACCATTGCTGATGGATGTTTCTTTCCTCAGAATTGGGAGGAGGAGTGGGAATACCTCATTGAAATGACCTCCCCAGAAACATCCGGGGCTCGAAACAGGCTTCCATATAATGCACTGGAAGAAATCCACATCTTCATCCTTGCTAACATCCTCAGAAGACCAGTCATTGTCCTTGCAGGTAAGTTGCCTAGCCAGTAATCTCACCATGTTACTCTGTGCTGTGCTAGTAATCTTACTTCAATAATTGTTGTTTTCAGGTAGATGCATTTCAGAATGGGGTGTTTTCAGCAACTGTTTGAAAACACCCAGAATATGTTTTCTCTTGCCTATAGCACATACTTACTTGTGTTTATTTGTGTTTTCTTTTTCTTCCTTACGCAGATAAAGTGGTGAGAAGTTTAGAGTCAGGCTCCAGTTTTGCTCCTCTGAACGTCGGTGGTATTTACTTGCCTCTTCTTTGGCCAGCTGAAGAATGCTACAGATACCCAATTGTGCTCGGCTATGACAACATGCATTTTACACCACTAGTGACTCTGAAGGACAGTGGGCCAGGTATTTCCTAGTACCTTGTTTGGTATTTGTGTAGCTTCTTCAATATTGTTGTGCTGATAACTCATTTAAAATAAAATCTGGTTTAGATTTGCATTTTTAAAGTTAAAATAAATGCAAAAGATTCCTTTGGAATATATTTTTAAAATGTGAGCAGAAACAGCTTTGTCTGTAAATCTGAATAGAAACTAAAGGTTGCCTTCAAAATGCTGGTTGAAAGTAGAGTGCAACTCACCTGGTTGCAGGCTGGAAGCAGTCAAAGGGTGGCCTCTGCTTCATTGTCTTCTGGTATCCTTTGCACGCCTCATCACAGGAGAAGAAGCTTTGAAGGACATGGTCTCAAAAGAGTGTACTGCTGCCTGGCAGGGATAATGAAATAAATGCTTTGCCATTTTTAATACTCTCTTACTTAATACATTTTTAATAATCTCTTCTGAATGGATAGCAGTTCTCTTGGTTCAGGTTAGGGCACCATCCTGTGGAAAGGTATAACAAACTAAGATCTACAAAGCTGCCCACACTGAGAAGAAAACTGCTATGGGGACGTTAAAACTCTTGTGGGATGGAGCTAGGTTTGCGGTGCAGATGTGTCTGCATCCTTCTCTAGTGGCACTGTTTAGAAACTGGTTGCTCTGGCCAGCCGTTCTCTCTTTCCAAAATTCAGCAGCAGTGGTGACATCTCCATGTGTTGCATCTTGTGGTTACTCCTGCCTGGTAAAATATATATATATGCTAATCCGCCTTGTTTCCCCGCAGAAATCCGGGCTGTCCCTTTGGTCACCAGTGAGCGAGGCAGATTTGAGGATTTGAGTGTGCACTTTCTGACAGATGCAGAAGAGAGGGAGAAAGAGCAGCTGCTAAAAGACTACTTGATCATCATAGAAATTCCAGTGCAAGGTTGGGATCATGGTACAACTCATCTAATTAATGCTGCGAAGTGAGTGTCATTCCTGTTTCCTCAAAGTTATCTTCTTTATGGAGGTGGGAGAAGCTGGGCAGCCCAGTATGTTCCTTCGGTCTTTCCTTCCTTCCAGGGTAGCACACGTGTTTACCCTCTGAAATACGAAATATTGACATTACTGTTGACATGCTTTGAAGTGGTGTGAGCTCAGACCAGTCTTAAATTTAAAGGTAAAAATGTCTTCAGACTTAGCAGACTGAAACTAATATTTTAGAAGAGTAAACCCAACGGATTAGTTTCAGTGACTTTTAGATTACACAGGAAGGTGGCTGAAAAGTAGTTAAACCCAGGAACTACTTAGATCTTGCACTTTATGTAAGGGCACATTGCATAAAGGGCAGCTGGTGTAATTTTGGCTGCCCTAAGGAAAGTACTTGGCGGTATGTTCTTAGCGCAGATGCCTTGACACCCCGGGCAGTTGCAGTGTGGCAGTAGGCAGGAAGCTGTGGCCAGCAGAGGAACCACCGTCTGCGCTCGTCCTCCTGACGGTTAAGCATCAGTAACGTGCAGGGAGCAGCTGGCAGCACCCATCGGCTTCTCGCATTTAGGGGACGCTGGCAGCGGTGTCTGCCCAGCCCCTTCATGAGTGCGGGAGGGAAGCGACTCCCTGTATCCTCTGTCTTTGCTTCTATTACCACACAGGGAGGTATCTTTGTACTATTGGGTGGTTCTGGTTTAGAAGCCTTGAAAACTGAAGTCCTCCTACCCGAACGATATGTGCGTACATAAAGAGTAGCGATCGAGCTCCCATAGTCCCACGGCTAGTCCCACTGCACAGATGCGTTCTGGAGCATTACCAGTAACGCTAGCTCCTCATCCTACCAACTGTGGCATGGTGAAGCTCCCGTGTGGGTTTTTCCCTGCGGTCGCGGGCAGAGCAGGGATGGTGTGATGGATGCTAGCGTTACACACACCACATAGAAGCCCTGTAGTCTGAAGAATTTTGCTGGTAGATACAGACCCAACAGGGCAACACCAGGAGCAGATTTCATGATAAACTTGTTCATAGCATGGGCTGGTGAAGAAAGAGGTCTTCCATGCTAACCTCTGCTCAGCTCTGCACTGGTCTTCAGAGGAATCCAGGATTTGGGGGACTTCTCTTTTCACTTCTGAGAGATTATCCGTACACTTTGTGCAAACAGCTCTCAGACAGAAAACCCTCACCTGGAAAATCCTTTTAAGAATACTTCTGTTTATCATTGTGTCAGACCATTTCTTTAGATGTGAAAGTCTCCATTTGACATCACTGAACACCTGCTTTTAAAATAATTTCCATTTACAGCAACAGTTTAACATCCTGGATTTTCTACCTGACTAATGTAGATGTGCATTAAATCTACATTTCCTCCCCACGTTGCTTGTATTTGCCTCCATCCCCATCATCTGCCCTTTTCCACCACTGATGCAATCTTCCTTTTTTGGCTGTCAGGTTAGATGAAGGCAACCTACCCAAAGAAATAAACCTCGTGGAAGATTACTTTCAGTTGGTACAGCATGAGTACAAGAAGTGGCAGGAGAATGCTGAGCCTGCTAGAAGAGAGACCTGCTCCAGAAACAGACAGGAACGGTCTTTTTCCCAGCTCTCCCTCTTACAGGTGAAATGTGAAACGCCAAATTGCCCTTTCTACATGTCTGTGAACACCCAGCCCTACTGCCACGAGTGCTTTGAGCGCAGGTCCCAAGGAAGCAAAGGAAGAAAGCAGACCTCTAAAGCAGCACCTGAGAAACTGAAGGCAGCTGGGTCAGGCTCCTCCCGTGGGGACGTTTGTGAACCTGGGGGATGGACGTCCGAAGGGCCTGTAACAGGGCCTCGTTCGGCACCTCCAACTGCTCCGAGCCTTTTCCTATACAGCGAGACCACGGCCATGAAATGCAGGACACCAGACTGCCCCTTTACGTTGAATGTGCAACACAATGGGCTTTGCGAACGCTGCTACAATTCCAGACAGCTTGGTCCTTGCAACAACTTGGATGATCAGAGACATTTAGACTATGCCACATGCAAAGTGTGCCGTCAGAAGGCCAACAGGACCTTCAACGGTATATGCAGCACTTGCTTCAAAAGGTCTACAGAGCTCTCCTCGAACGGCAGCCCCGCTTTCCTGCCCACGTGCCACCAGAGATCAACATCTGACCCGTCCCAGATCTCGCAGAGCCTCCTCCAGCACTCCTGCCACCAGGCTCCCAACAGCTGCGGCGAAGAGCCCCCACCGCCAGCACTGCCTCCCGAGGAGAAGAGAGGAGGTAACCTCTGCAGGAAACCTGGCTGCAAGTTTTTTGGGACATTGCAAAATGAGGGCTTTTGCACGCTGTGTTTCTTTGAGTACAGGGAAAACCACGGTAAGTGGAGGTGGGGTGAGCTTTGGCACACTTTTTGCCGGCTGCAGTTCAGCCTCCTTGAGCTATGGAGCTCTGCATGCACTGGGTGCTAAAAGGGCAGAGGGTGATGGAAATGGTGTGGAGCAGAAGCAGCAGTGTGAGGAGAAGGTGCTTTTTTGGCCGTTATTAGCCCATAAAGGGGCACACAGTAACAGTGGGGAAATCTGTGAAATCTCTTGTAAAACTTCCCATCAGCTTTCATGGAAGCAAAACTAGCTCAAGAGGGGGTGGGTTTTGATACCTCCCCATGATCCACTGCAATCATGGTTTGGTATGAATTTTCTTCACAGCTAGACAAGTTGTAGGGGTCAGTGAGGGAAATGCTGTTATACTGAAGGTACTGAAAACCAGTTATGTTAGCAAGGTTTTTAAAAAGCTTGGGATGAATTTGAAGATCTGTATCCGTTCTGTAACCGGATGTAACAGGTATAACACTCTGGAGTAACTACTGAAGTTGCCTTGATGAGCAGAGCAAGTAGAATTTGACTGTAGCTAATGTGCTTGTGTTTTGGAGTACATTGTTATAATCGATTAGGAGAGTATTGTTATAATCTACCTTGAAATCTTTCTCAGTAATATCACGCGTGTGCATGCACGTGTGTGTTTAAAGGCAGGCCTTCAAAAAGGTAATAGTCCGTGAATAAATCACATCATGAAATCTTCATCTTTCATGCTACTGCCCTGTTACAGGCAAAGAGCCCTCGCGTATAGAGGGTGAAAGGCACATGTATGAGAATTATTGCTTATCTCTTAAGACTTTCATTTTTGACAAGTGTGCCAATAGAAACATAGAATGGTTTGGGTCAGAAGGGACCTTTAAAGATCATCTAGTCCAACCCCCCTGCCATGGGCAGGGACATCTTTCACAATGCTGCGCTTTCCACATACCTTCCAATTAGGAACTTCTATGCCAGCTTGCAATAGCTTATTTTCCAGCATTGTTCACCATGAAAATTTTTCCTTTTGATTGTGCAGTATATAAGATTGCTTCATGAGACTAAAAAGCATAAGGCACTGTTTCCCCATAAGCTCTGTGCCACTGTACTTCTACTACCTGATGTGCCTGAAATGGGGGAGGCCAAAAGGCAAGTGTCAGGGTAGGTCACGGATGACATGTTGAAGCCAAAGCTGAAATTCCTCTTGACTTCAGTGGGATCTAGTTTTCCCACTGAGGGCAAGTTTTTCGCAAATCAGCTCTTTCAACAACTTCTGATATGAAAATCAGGCTGTGTTAGCTCCCTTATTTATGTAACATAAAGGAAAGTGCACCAACTGAGGGGTCTCAGGATTGTCAAAAACCCGTGTTTGAGGCTAGTAGATTTTTTTTTTTAATTTTTTTTTTTTCTTTTTAAACTGGGGAGCTTTTTATAGTTGCTTTGGGTCATCAGATCTATTGGGCGCATTCAAACTCCTCCTGTCCTTACTTTGCGTTACAGACAGTGCTTTGCTACGCCACCAGAGGAGATCTCAGAGGAAGTCCTCGGCAGTGGGGCAGCCGGGGACCTCCGCTGCCGCCTTCCGTAACACCGTGTCCTGCCAGCGGCGTGACTGCGGCACCCTGGGCAGCACGATGCTCGAGGGGTACTGCCAGAACTGCTTCATTAAAGCCCAGAACCAGCGATTTCAGGAAGCCAGGAGGACAGAAGAACAGCTGGTGAGGCAGCCAGAAGTAAGTATGAACTTCTCAAAATCTTCCTCTTGTTTAGTGCTGTACGTTTTTCTCTTGTGCAAACAACTCAGGATGTGTACTAGAAAATCCTCAAACAACTGCATCCGAAGTGTCATGGAAAGACAAGCGTAGAGCATCTCATGATTTTTTTCCTGTTGCAGCTGAGCAGCACTCCTAAGAGTCATTCTCAGTTTAGGGTTATCATGGCCGTGCTCAGTTTTACCTCAGCTGGGAATTTGCCAGCAATTTTAGTGGAAGCAATTGGACCAACAGTTGGTTGGTTTGATGGTTGGAGAGAGATTTTCATTCTTACCCTTAGAGCTATGCAACTGCATCAAGGGGTTTAGTCCGCCTCATGTTGCCTTTTTCATTGAGCCCTTTACAGATTTTCTGTGTTCCAGATTTTTTTTTTCTTACTTGGTTTGTTTTGGCCCTTTTAGAATTGAGAGTTACCAAAGATAAAAACCATTTTTTCCTAAGAAATGACAGAATTTGAGATTTTCTTTGGTAAAGCCCAACTTGGCTCTTGGTATTGTACTTTTCAGAAGAAGCATGTTTCTGCAACAACCCCCAGTGGTAACCTATACAAACCATGAGCAGAGTTGAAAGTAAATGAAAAGCCGCTTGTGCTGCCAGCACGGCAACTGACAATGTGTTTTAACGTTTTTCAAGAGAACGGGACAGCACAGAGATTTGCAGCGAGCAGCGTTGAGTAGCCAGAAGAGACAGTGTGCTGTGGCTTCGTGTAGAAACAACCTGGCCTGCAGAAGCGATGACTTGTGCCAGGAGTGCCAGCGCCTCGGTCAGCTTCCACCGTCGGGGAGTGCCAGGGACCTGGCTGCAGAGGAGCCCCCGAAGCAACGCTGCCGAGCCCCTGCTTGTGATCACTATGGCAATGCCAAGTGCAACGGCTACTGCAATGAATGCTACCAGTTCAAACAGATCTATGGGTAGCGGCGGGGAGGAGTTGGTAAAGAACAAGAAAGCAAAACCAGCTACTCTCTTCACTGAAACGGTGCTATGTCCAAAACACTTAACAGTCCTGGGAGTGGGGAGCAGGGGGAAATATAAGCTGTCTGCTAGTATTCCTGTTTATTCCCAAGAACAGGAATAAGTCTCTACTTCCTCTAAACACTGCATACAAGGACTGCTGAGAAGGGCAGGTTGCCTTCTGCACAGAGCTGTTGTTCATGACTAAGCTCCTACAATGCTGTATTTAATTCTTGGACTTCCCAGGAGGAAGTGTGAAGCATTTGAATCCAAAGAACTTCCCAATTCTGCCTCTCTCTCAATACATCACCTGCTCCTAGGTGAGGAGCTGTGGCTACTGTTGGAGGTGCAGGAGCTCTTTGCATTGGCGTACATCAGTCAGAGGCAAGTCTTTCCTGAGAGGGATCCCCCAGGGCAGGCTGATGCAACTTGCAGTTGATGTCTGAAGAAACTTGCTTTGGGTTGCCGATGTCCTTGCTGGTGTTCTTACAGAGCTCATCAGGCAGGAGCTCCCACAGGCATTCAGGGTGTTAACGGCAAGCGGTTCTGTGTCTGCAGAGCCCTCGGCAAACCGCAGCCAGAAACAAGACTGGCAGTGGTTTGCTCCTTTAACACGCTTAACCCAACTAGCATTTAGATCCTTTCCCAAATCCCAAGACAGCTGGAAAGACAGGTGATTACAGAAGCAACTTTCATGAGCGTACACATGTGATGGGAAAATGGAATCCTCCCTTCCTACTCATATGGAAGGAATTGCCTCCAACAGACAAAAAAACCCAAACCCCTTTGTCTTCAGCTTCTGTTCTGAAACCAAAACAACTCTCTTCTCTTGCACTGTAACTGTCAGAATATGTGTGCTGCTGTTCACACACTCCCCCCCGCCCCCCACCATTTCTGTCACATTTCTTCCTTTTATCCTTAATGTGATTCTGTTAACATACTAACAGCTTGGAGCTCAGTAACAGAGTGCTTTAGGGTCAAGATTTTACTCCCGGAATTCATGCATCCACTTCTCAATCTGCAATACTTTCTTTAGTGACCTTGCCTTTACTGTTGCGCCTGGTACCTGCTTCTCTCCTTTCCTTTCAAGTTCCTTTTAAGTTTTCAGCATCTGTTTTGCTGCTATGATTTTGGAGGTGATACCTCTTCTAAGTTGCTTCTCAAGTTTAGAATCTTTTTCTAATTATTAAAAAACAGTTTTTAAAAAGAAAAAAAACCTCATGACTTATTTCTGTTAAATTTTATATATTTTGTGAACCTTAATGTGAACATATGTTTTATTAAAATATTTATATTATTTGAAACAATGCAACTTGAAATTTGCACAGTTAGGACTTTTTTTACGTATATTTACTCTTGTGTTGAAAGTTACAAACTTAAATGTATAATTGAAAAACATTCTCTGATATAAAGAAATAAATTATTGAAGGATTGAATTTGCTATTTTATCCTGATGAGAGAGAGCACAGTTGAGCATGGACACCCCCTGAAGAAAGCATTTCTGTTCAGGACCACCATTCAGCATGTTACCAAGTGCTCCCTCGTTCAGATGATGTAGCCAAGCGCTTTGAGGAGGCGATAATTTGCTGTAAGCCTCTGCATGCCCTCACCTTACATCATCGTCCTCTCGGGAAGAGCTCCCGGGGCCGTGGTGTGCAGTCAGTGTGCATAAGGACTTAGCTCCTGTGGGTGCAGAGTATCTCCAGTCCCCAGAACTATGGGCGTGGGAGCATAAGGGTGGTGCAGGACCAGGCTGCAAGGGAAGCTAAGGTAGACTGACTTGACTTTGCTTTCTTCATTCACCCATCAGTTATGCCAAGGATTCCCAAACGACGTTGCTTGAGTGCCACTTTGGGAGGCGGTGATGGCAGCAGGTGATGCCCACCTCTGCCCGGCCATGCGTGCAGCCCCAAAGGCACAGGCCAGCCCTACCACCACCCCTCACCAGGGGCAGCAGGGAAGCCTTTTGGTCATGGTGTCTGGGTTGCTCGATAGCTTCTGAAAAGCAAGTTGACAGCTGCTACTTGAAAAAGTAGTTGAAAGCAGTGTTTTCTTCTCATCCCAAGCTCAGCCTAACCCAGCCCTACTGCCAAGGGATTTCTGCACTGTAACGGTCCCTCAGTATGGCATGAGTATGCCTGTGCGGGCACTCGGGTGTTTCAGACCTCTGCCTGGACAGGCAATACTGTACACTACCATGACTTTTAGGTGTTGCCCGTGAGCTGAAGGAAAAAATTAGTTGGGGCTGCAAAAATCCCTCTGCAGTCAGGAAAGAGGACCCTTCTCTAAGAGGCTGACCTCTCCAGGTCAGCTGCTGTCTATCCTGGTTAACTCTTTAATCCCTTCCGACTGTTCAGGAGCACACTTCAGCACATGCTTCAGTGCTGTCCCAATTGAAACTATGTAGATGTTAAGTTCCTGAGCACTTCTGCCACAGGTTAGCTGGTCCTTGGAATTCACTCAGCTCTCTAGCCCGTATTCCTGGATGCCTGTCCACCTTCCTGATGCGTGCTGCTCTCCTTACAATTTAGCCCAGCTCCCTCTGGACTCATGTACCCCTCCTTTCAGAGCATACAACCTAGAAGTCAGCCTACTCCCGCCAGAGCAGAGCCTGCTGGATCTACCAACCCCATCTCTACAGCATATTCCTCTTTTTCAAGATCTGACTCTCCATTTATCCGTACCCTCCTTCCCCTTTCTTTACAACTCGTGCAACTCATGTGCCCACCAGATTCATCGAACTTCTGCACCAGGCAGACACCTTGGTGCTGAAAGAGTGGGCAAAGACTGGGAGGGATGTCTGCAGCTGGGCACCAGGAGATGGAGGCAGCTCATAGCATCCAGCCTCAGCAGCCATCAGCCCCTGCTTGCTGAAACGGCAGAGCATCCATCATGACACCTTCAGTGTCAGGAGGCTGATTAACTCCAGTTGCTGTTAACTGCAACTTCTGCAGAGAGGAAGGATTTCAGATGCAATGCCTCAGATCCCACTGATATTTCTCTGCTGTTTTCTGGGCCCATTACTCATAACCCTGAAGTCACATGAGACTTGTCTCATTCTGAAGCTCCCATGTAAATGAGTGCCCAGCCTGTCTCTTGTGATTTACTTGTGTGGGAACATTAAAGCCAGTAGGGCCTTGTTTTTAAAATACTCTGGTATTTCCCTAATGTCCTTCGGGGATTTTGACCCTCTGATGTTTTCTGCTCTTTGTCCAGACACCTCTTCAAGTTCATGTATTTTTTTCCTTCCTGTTCTGCAAGAGAGAACTTTTATTTGGAGTCTCCCTTTTCATGACCACTTCTGGAAGTCTCTTCACTAAGACACAAATCTTTCATAGTCAAATATTCTTTTCTTAGCAGAAAGGCAAAACTAATATGAAACAATTGGCTTAACAACTACTTGCATTGCGCTGCAATTCCCTATAACATAGTGCAGGCTATATAATATAAGCTGTGCAGGCTGTGCTTACATATTCATTTTGTTTGGGGAAGGGATACTTTTAGATGATTATATGATGATCTGAACATTATCTATGCTTCTGGATTTCTCAGGGTTCTAACCACTATATTAATAGATAACTTATGATATAGAAAAGAAGAAAGCACTTACTACATTTTCAGTGTAGAGAGAAAGTAGATTAATCTTTTGATACATCAGTGCTCTGCTTGGCAAGTCTTTGGTGTACTTTGAAGCACTAGGCCACTTAACAGGTCTGGGAGCACCAAACAGCATGTACTGTGTTAGATCAAAACACTTACATCAAGCTACTGACCTAAGTGTGTATCCCAGGAGCCCCAGGCAGGACTCAGTGTGGTCAGCGGTTTGCAGGGAAAGCAACAGCAAATCCCTGCTTTTACAATTTCAGGTGCAGGCTGTGATATTCTACATTTACACAGAAGGGAAAGGCATCATATTTATGGCCTGTGAGCCACCTGCCCATCCTTTCTTCCTGCACTTGTTCAGCCCCATCCCCATCCCACACAGTACTCCCCCTCACCCAGCAGAGCTGAAGAGAAGAGTTACCTGCAGATGGAGGGGATCCACAGTCTGCAGTGCTACTCCTTCGCTGCAGGCAGACCTCACAGGAGAGCTGTGCCTCTCCGAGGTAGTTATCAAGAAGTGGTTATTTAAGTAAGGATGTCTTATCTGATGAGCCATTCATGAGTTGCTTGCCATGCAACTTGGTGTACAGATTCCAGCTGACCCACTGACAGCCTGGAGCAAGTAGGAGTGTAATAAATAGAAATGAAAAACTTTCATCTGAGTTAGTGTAAATGTAGGAGTGGCATCATATCTACTTTTTATGTGCTTGATTGAATTACAGGTGACAGCCATTTTGCCAGCTGTCTTTCATCCCAATTTCCCTGCATATGCTACAGACTGTCCTAATCTATACCACCCCATTCCTCAGAAGTGTCTAAAGTCAGTTAAATCATCCATATCTGGCAGCTGTGACCTTTACGCTGACAGTGATAGGCATAGGAGAAAAGGTGGTCCAGTGATTAGGATACACACAAAAAAAAGACTCCCATCATGAGACCAAAGCTCTTGGGATATGCTAAGGTGTCTTTCCCACCTGGGACTGGGGTATTTGACTCTAAGCTCCTTTTCTGAACAGGCACAACAGGGACTTTAAAGCTGCTATGTCAAGGAGGTAGTCCACCTACTGAAAAAAATAATCTTAACCTGCTCATCCCTAGCTGTATTTAGGAGGCAGTGAGTATGCAGGGATATCTGGCAGGGCCAGACTTGGTAGTTCAGATGCCCAGGACAATGCTTTGTTTGAGACTCCTGCTGAGACTTTGGCACCAGGAAGGCCTCTGAGCACCTCTGCAGCATGGGAATGGGGACACAGCCTCACCAGAGAGATCCTCAGTATCTGGGGATTTTACTGACAGAGGGGCTGAAGGACTTTGAGGCAGTATTTGTGGGGGCCTGTGAAGATTTCAGTTGCATCTAGATGTTCGATAGAAGTGTTCTGGATATAAATCTCCAAAAATTCATGCTGAGCATAACTTTGTGCACTTGGGGCCCTGAGGCCACAGCACATGACATCAGCTTGTGCATTCAATCTGTGCAAAATAAGTGGTTCAGCACAGTGATGTGACGCATGTTTTGTTCAGGTGAGAGCCACAGGGGAGGAGCAACTGCATAATTTTATCCTACATACTTGAGTAGGACACTATAGTGTAATATGTACAGCACCGAAATAGAAAATGGCAACACTGAACAGTTACAATTTCAGTTTATATTAAACTGCCACGGTCCCTTAAAATCCAGAGTTAGAAGTACAGGTGCCTTTACCTCCGAGTGCTCCAATTCTCAGGTGCTCGCATTTAACATGCAGTGCAGCAAACCTGGCGCTGATGGGAGCAGATTCAATGGACTAACATAAACATTCAATCATTTCTGTGCTAATGCTTTCTCCCACATTGGTGATAGATACTGATAGCATCAACCCTTGCCTGGTTCAGAAGGGCTGTCCTAGCTGCATAGGAAGAAAGACAAAATGTTTGGAAGTGGTTTAATTGAGCTGCTACTTCGTTAACTCCCCTTTCCTTGACCATCCATGGTTATTTTGGAGAAGACTGCCACTAGCTCTTCACAGGTTATTCCTCTAGCTCTTCAATTGAGTAGGACACATTTATATGGACCTCACAGCCCAGCCCTGCTCCTGTATGAGCGTTATCACTTTTCAACCTGCGGCCGAGCCGACTCTGTCAGTCACCCTGCGATCCGGCAGCTGACTCCCGCTGCCGGCTGGCCGGAGCCGTGGCTGTCCTGGGCAGCCCAGCACCCCTACAAAGGGCTCTTGTAGCCCTTTTGCGCCAAACAGCTGCTGTAGGAAAGCTAGTCAGCTCAGTGTGAATATGTCTCCATTTGTCAAGATAAATGTCTATTGAACAAAAGCCTGTATGTATAAACACATACATATATATATTTTTTTAAAAAAGTATTTAATGTCTGTCAAACAGAAACCTAAAATAAGAGCAGGTAATTTTGCTTGGGAGTTTTATGATGACATCTTTTTGTACTAATGTTAATTTTCAAAAAACTCCCTGTGTCTAATATTGAAAGACAACCTACGGCGTGCTATCCAGACGACCCCCTCCTCCAGCCTCACTAAAGTGAATAATATTACGTGCATAACCTCTCCCCTTTCCCACCACCCCCGATCTCTGACAGCAATGATTCTTTTTGTTATTGATTTGGTTTTTTTCTCTCCCCCCCTCCCCTTTTTTTTGGTTAAGCTCTAGTACACATCCGTGGTGTTGGGCAGGAAGTCAGATTTCCCCTGGTGAATTACTGGGGGGGGGAACTTAGATTTTGTTCTCTGGTTATGGCTCCATGTCAAGGGATTCGTATGAGCTCATATGAATGCACATCGTGAGTTAGTTCAATTCCCACCCGGTACTGTTTTTTAAAAAAGCCACTGTTTGCTGGCATGTCACAAGAAAGGGTCAAAATCCCCTTCTCATTTACAATGTAAAGCAAAGCCAGTGAGCTGGGGATCTGCTACGAGGAACGCAGCTCTGTGCGGTGGTTTGCGCTTCGAAACCTTATCTATATTTTTGCTTTTCTTACTGACCGCTCTCAGAGATGCCACTGAGTACTGTGGGGCAGAATTTGAAGTATGGTGTAGCATGAGATCACCCGGTCAAAATTCCCACTTACTAACGTTACTTGTTGCAGGACTCGTTTCGTTTCCTCTTGCCTGACACTGGTGACAGAAGAGTGCGCGCTGCAGTGACGCCTGGTAAACATCTTACTGCAAACTCCAGTAACATTTATACTTGTGTAAACCTTTAATAATTCGATTGGCTTCTGCAACTTTACTCCAGGTATTCTGTAGGATAACTAAGATGGGGATTTGGCCAGCTATCACATAAAAATAGTCTCTTACTTCCTTTTATATGTTCTGGAGTGAAAAGATGCACCTTAAATTGCTGCTGTTGCAATCCTCATGCCACAAAGGCATGCCTATCTGAGCAGACCTGGTTGTTAAGACATTACATTTATATAGATGCATGTCTTGGTTGCTGGTTACAGTTTAATGGGGATTAGGTGTCTTAGCCTTTGCTGTGGTCCTTAACGCAAAACCACTTAAAAGGCAAGAAAAGTAGCCAAACAGATATTTTAGCATGATATTTCAGCTCATTTATCCTGTAACTTATTACCTGCACTGAGGACAAAGCTTATTTTTACTGGAGGGAAGAGATCACATTATTTTTCATTTACGTATTATTAATGCACAGCCTAACAGAAAAGGATGATGTTGCATGGCTTTTTCACAATCATGTGCATGTCTAGACCAGCCTACATTTGCCTAAAAGAAAAAAGTCGTCATTTCCAGGGCCTTTTTTTAAAAAAGGGAAGTTTAGGTGGTGGTGATAGAGCAATGAATGATGACCCCTGGCAGAGCTCTTCTCTTTGATGGCTGGCGCCAGGTCAGGTGCTTGGAGGCAGGAAAGCCTCTGGTGCTTGCTGGCGCTCCTGTGCATTTGAGTCATATCAGTAGTGTGCCCCATTAAAGTTCAAAATGCATTACTCAGACCAGACATGTAGCTCAGGCCCTGTCAGGCCCAGCCAAACCTGAGTCTACATTAATGTCAAATTTAACATATTCATCACCAGAATTTTCTTCCTCTCGCTTTTTTTTGGGGCACTCAGCAGGGAAGACCTATTAAGGCAGAATTTCATATCATTGGGGTTTCATTATTTAATTAATTGACCTTTGGTTTAGACAGTTTGCTGTTACATCAGACAGTTAAGCTTTGATCATCTCCCTTGAACTGGGGCTATATCAGATTTCCACTCTGTGCTTTGCTGTGCAATCAGTCCTCCTCGGAGTGGCAAGATTTTTTCTGAGGATTTGGGTTTTTCATGTGTCTGCACATTGTAAGTTGACTGCAGCCGCAACGTCATCTACAATGTTGAGTTACATCACTGTCACGCATCTGTTCTCTGATACAGGCCCACTCACCTCTCCCAGAAGAGAAACCTACCAACAGCTGGGACCAGGAACAATCTGATCTTTAATGTGCGGAGCTTCATTATACTTCCCACACCTGCATATGCTGTAGATAGCACAGCATCTCCAGCTTTAACCAACTCCCCAAGGTACCTGTGGCTTCATTTTGCACCGCAATGAGGCTTCTGCCTCACTGTTCCCCCACCCTCACGCCGGGTCTGGCTGCACCCCAGTTTGCTCCCACCGGTGAGCCAGCTCCCAGGGCAGGCATGTTCCTCCGCTCCCCGAGGCTTTGGAGAAGGTGAGGGTCACAAGCATGGCTTGCTGAAAAGTTCCAGCCCCTAACGCTCCTCCTTATGCTTGCCTTCTTCATCTTGCAGATGGCTTCATCTGTAGAAATGCAGAAATCTGGCCGTGCTTTGCAAAGGGCTGATCTTTCAAATTCCACAGTATTTAATCTTTTGAGTTAACAACACTTCCTATTTGGAAATAACTTTGAATTAAGCTCTCATCAAAGTCCAGCAGCAAACACAGCAGTTACGGGTAGGTTTTATCTCTTTTTTAATTCTGTACAATGAAGTTTCAGCCTGTGATAATAACATCTGTAGTATAGTTGCCAGAGCTGTGTTTGTGCCTAACCTCTTTTTATTAACATGATCTTTCTGTTATGTTTCAGGGTGTAACTAAATATTTTCAGTTCCAGGGAAAGTCTGGCTAGATCATATTGTTCATGACTTATTTTCCCCAGTCAAAAAGCAATAAGCTATTTAAAAATACTTTCTAATGTATAAAAGATTGACTAAATCTCTGTTTTAATACTGCAATGATGAAAATATCATCAGTAGATAAAATTAATCCAGCAAAGCCTATAATAAATGGAAAATAATCGTGGGACATCACAGAGGTCAGCAAAACCAGGAGATGATAACTTTATAGGCATGTGGAGCCAGTTAAGTGTTTAATCTATAAACTCTCTTGTTTTGAGCTGGGTGAAGCAGAGACAAGTAGACACAAGAAAAAGTACAAACAAGTTCTTTATTCTGAAACTGCATTAGAGCACTCTAAAGATAGCATCAAGGACTGCATGGAAATCCCCTGGATACGTTTTGTAATTTTTTCCGGTGAATCTCAGGATAGCAAATATGAGAGGCGAGGGTAAGTGGATGACCACAGCTGGTATAGGCCGCATTTTGGTATTCTGCTTTTGTGGTGCAGACACCCAAGGTGGAATTTGTCTCCATTGCCTTTCCCTTCCTTGACTACAAGGAGCATCCAGATGACTAGTCCAGATGTAGATGTTTACACTGTAAAGGTGACACATTTGATGAGATGAATCTCACAACCCATTTCTAAAGTGATGTTTCCTCTTGGAGAAACTTAGAAAATCAGGGCAATATGCAGATTACCTTTTATTTCATAGCTTCCTGACTCATCAGTTTGATGCTGGGCAAACCACAGAGACACTCAAAACTTATGGCAACTAGCACCTTCTGAAATCAATGGGTGTTAGACATTTAAATACCTTGCATATCTGGGGTAATTAACCTTTCACTTCTTCCATTCATATATTTGTTCCTCATGAAATTGGAGAAATAACACTCTCCTAACTCTCCTCAGTAGTTATGAGATTAAATTCATTGATGATTACAGTATCCACTGACATCCTGAGATGAAAGGTCTGATATGTAAATGACATTACTTAATATTTCTATCTGCATTGAGGACGTACTGACTCCCCACTGACCACATAACTTTGGGATCAACTGAGTCTCACCTTTTGAGACGCCTCTTTTATTTTTCTGAAGTCACTTTGTCTTGTTTTCTTTCAGGTACTCCGTGGGATATAGAGGAATCAAAATGAAACTTGCCCAAAGGGAGCATGTGGAACCAGATGCATATCTCTGCACTAAACAACAGCTGAATACTAAGCCCTCTTCATTACCATTTCCTTAGTTATTTTACCAGTGTTCTAGAAATGTTTTTGAATTCTCAAATAATTCCCAGTTCAGGCCCAATATGTTCCCAGCGCAGAAAATCAAAGCAAATGCAGTTATACCAGGGCAGGGCTGTTTGGAATAAGTATTAATGGCAAGATACGTGGCTTTGCTGCCAAAGACTATATCCTCCACTTGCATTAATAATGCATTCAAGAAAACAGGTTTCCTTTGTAGTCAATAGAATTGCATCAAAGAACTACCTGGCTCCATCATTGATTTCTCTTTCGAACAAAGCAAAAGATCTGAAATGTTGTGAAATGACAAGGAAAAGTACTGGGTTACAGTTCTCTGTACAGCATTTGCAGTTGGCTGCAGATTGGTGTGTTTAGCTGCTTTGAACCGTAACACATTTGAGAGGTACCAGGGAATTTGTATCCAGCTTACACAACGATTAATGTTATAAATTGGGGGAAATAGATCACCCACTTGTTTATTCTGAGGTTTTCAAGGTTATCAAGGGAAATGAGAATAACCACTGTGGCATGAACAAGGAAGTTGAGTGAGAAGTTCATCTGGCTGGCTTTTATCTATTTCTGCAGGGACTTACTGCCATAATCAAGGGATAAACACCCTCTTTGCAGTGCAAAAATATTCATAATAAAGATAAAATTGTGATCTCAGTGAGACCCAGGAAGTAGCAGTAAAGACTTAGAATTACTAGCATGGAAAAAAATCTCAGCAATGAGAAATACAGGGGCAAGAATCATGTGTTCTCCTAGCTTGCGTATACATCCATGAATTGCATCATTCCCTTTTATCCCCGTAATGAAATGTGAACTCATATTGAGCTATTTGCCCACTATGCCCCCTACCGTCTTTGTTGTTCTCAGGATATAATACCCCACCTTGTATTTGCCAGTATTAAAGTGCATTTGTTTCAGTGGGTCTAGTTTGCTAATCCATGTATTTTACACTGTCTGCCTCCTCTACCTCCTCCGTTTTTACTGTTTTTCCAGTCTTCCTGTCATCTTTGGTTTTTATCCGTAGTGACTTAATATTTTCTTCCTGGCCATAGACGAAAATGTAGAATGAGATCAAATCTGGCACCAGTCTCTGCAGAAAATAACTAGAGAAGTCACGTGCTGAAGATTTCTTATTGCCAACCTATTAGTAATTCTGCCAGGGTGTCAGTTCTCAGTTTAATGGGCATGGGTTTTTTGCCAGCAAGAGTTGTTAGATTTTTCTGTTCAAACATTGTACAATACTGAAACAAATACCTCACAAAAGTCTACGTAATTGCTTTTATCAACCAGGCTAGTAACTGACATCAGCAAAGCATGGAATCAAGTTTATTTAAGAAGCTTTGTTTTCTAATAATTAACATAGAATGGCACTGGTTGTTTTCCTTCTTCTGCAAGCAACTGTTGTAGGATTTGTGGGTGTTAGCTGCATTCAGGAAGAAGTGATGTTATTTACTTGTATCACATAAGAACAATACTTTCCATTACATTAATATTTAAGGGAAATGTTAGATACAGAACCAGGATGTTTACTGAACACTTTTTGCCCCTGTGTTCAGAATTTTATTATCTCCAGAGGAGATATTTACTACCACTGAGATTAATTTGATGATAAAAAATTCTTTATTGTCTTTAGATTTGCCAAACTCTGATTTTCCCTGAATGTGAGTGCAACTCGGACTCGGGAAAATGTCCAAAATGTTCCTAAATTCATCCTTCTACAAATGTTTATGTTCTGTTTTGATAAAGTGGGATTCCTTTGAAAAGATCTAACCATTTTACACAGCCCATTGACTGTCAGTTCTGAACTGCAAGAAACTCTTGACTTGAGAAGAATTTGACCTAGGGAGATAACCTACAGTATAAAGACTCTCCAGTGTCATTAACCTTTAGTAGCCCCATGTACCCATCTAATCCTTGTGTAAAATAAGCAAAAAGAAACCCTTGAAAAAGTTTCACACCAGGTAAAATTTTTTACCTATGCTCTGTTCAAAACGTGCAAACCACCCTATCTTCTGGCATCTAGTGCTAGACTTTGGGGAGTTTCGATCCCCATGTGGGATGGGGGATGAGATGTGGGAGAGAAGTGTTCATGCTGTAAACAAGTCAGATGTCAAAAGAACAAATGGATGACACACAGGGTGCTGGGTTAGAGTTCAACCGTCAAGTTTTGGCATTATGTGGCAATGCAAAAAGTTCCCTACTCCTACGTGTCTGCACCATCCACCTAGCTCCACTGCCATACTCTGGCTACTGAGCTGCTCCAGCACAGCTGAAGATAGGACCCTTTGGTCCCTCAGTCCGGAAAAAGTGATGTTCTTTATTTTGAATTCTACTCAATTGCTGTGTTGTACAAGGGCTAAACAAACTGCAAACACAATAAAAAAAAATTGATTTTTTCCTATATTAAATAAGAGAAAACAATGTGCTATTCATTTTGTCCATCAGGTCACTGAAAACTTTCAAGAGGAAAGCATTAATTTAAGAAACCATAATTCACATATGTGTACCAAGATTTACATAGGGACACAAGTAAAAGAACTTAGAAGAATATTTACTATCAGAATAAAAAGTGCCCTGTAAGTGAGAATTAAATAGCTCTCACATTAGTTTATATTGGGGGGGGGGGGGGGGGAGCTTATGAAGAATGGAGGTATTTTTATTTTTCTAACTAAAAGAAATGAAAAATGACAAATTTACAGTAGACCAACTATAATCAGTCTCTACGCTATGGGGTGCTTTGTGGTGACTAGAGGTCAGCATGACCTCACCTACACTTGTCTACGCTCGCCAACTCCTGCTGGGTCCCCCTTGTCCAGCTCCAAGCCTCTTTGCAAGCCAGCTCAGCCTGGATTCAGGCTGTGTTCAAAGCTGTGCGTCCCATCAGCAGTTCTTCCCGGTGGGATCCCAGGCATGGTGTTGCCACGGGGCAGGCAAGAAACG
>JANHGO010004797.1:0-24225 GCA_024606505.1 Aquila spilogaster
GCCTACCTGTGCAACCTGGTCTAGGGAGCCTGCTTTGGCAGGGGGGTTGGACTAGATGATCTCTGGAGGTCCCTTCCGACCCCTACAATTCTGTGACTCTGTGATTCTATGATTCTGCTCTTAGAGTGTCTGTTAATACAGAGCTGCTCTCCTTACTGGCCCAGGAGCACACAGAAGTTTGAATAATATCATTAATCTTTATATTTGACTTAAATTAGCATGTTCCCTATGACAATAATAGAGCATAAAATAGGTATAAAAGAAATACTAAAAAAAAATTAACACATGCAGAATGCATCTCACACCATAAAGTCAAGACTGTGTGAAAAACAACAGCAGTTCTCAGAGGTTAGCAGAAAGACATGTAAAACTGCATCTTGACTAATACCTGTTTATACAAGAAGCCACTACAACAAAACTGTGAACGCTGCATTCCTGAGCAGAAAGAAGTCATCTCAGAAGTGAGTCACTGGCGCCATCTAGAAGAGGAAAACGTGCACCAAGCACAAGTTAACTGGGAGCATAAGGAGCAGCTCATCCTGGTTTGCAAAGCATAAAAGAACACTTCTCATGAACACCGATTTCTATCAGTTGCTAGGACACTTGCCAATGAGGAGTGCTCTCCCCATTTCCAAGCCTCCGCAGTACTGAACAAAATACTTACAAGTGTTTTTATCCAGTTTTACTCACATCTTTAGCATGAATTGGTCCCCGAATGAGGTATTCCATGAAGCAGGGACTCTTGTGTCTGAGGTGGGCAGCTGCTGCTCAGCCTTTCCCCTTCTCTGAGGGCTACACGGAAGCATTGTGGGTGACTGGCTCCATTCGCCTGCAGGTGACATATGTGTCCAAAGATCCACAGGGTGTGTGACAGAGGCATCCTTCTGGGAAGGCTTTGGGAAGGAAGAACAGAGGTTTTGCCTTCCTCTGCCACATGCAGAGGAAGGCCATTTGTGTGGGTTGAGGAACCATGTTCAGAGGTGGGAGAAATGCAATGGCCTCGCTGGTTGTTTGAGAAGTAACTCTTTGTGACACCTTTATTGCAGCCTGAGAGTCGTTAACATTTTAGATGTTATGAAACCTTGTATTCTAACATGACAGTCAACACTCAGGCATCTCTCTCTGTAAATTGGGAGGGGAGTACTGCATGGCATTTGTGCAACAAGAAGCTACTGCAGCAGCAGCTTGTCCTGGCTGCTCGCAGTACAGTGCTGGAGAAAGACAGACCAAGTCAGCCATCACACAACCCAAACTAGCCTGACCACCAGAAACCAGAAGATCAGATGTAGGGGATATCCTGTTAGCTGAGAACATCTATCTGCGATTGCCACGTCCTGAAATTATCCATCCAAGCTGTGTTCCTAAGAACACATCCCTGATTTTGCAATCTTCTCTTCTCCTTCATATGTCATTATATTGAAGACAGGAGAACTAACTGCTTTTCACAGCTTCAACAAACAAACCATCCTGCCCTTCCAACAGAAAGGACCACTCAAGGGCATGAGACTTCTGCAGGAAAAGATCTTCACCAAGATTTGAAGTCCGTTCGATACCCACTTGTGTTCAAATGACTCTTGGTTTGGTTATTTTTCTTTTGAGCGCTTGAGTCAACAGATTTCATACCTTTGGTGGGAATTCTTTCTTGTGCTTCCACAGGACTAGACAGGGCAAGATTTCTGAGCTCAAAACCTGTCTGGCCAACCATGTTGCTCTGAGAGGACTTGTTCCACCAAAATTAACTTACAGATAGAAGCAGAAAGCAGAAAAGTTTTATAATCTATGGTTCCAGTACAGAGCAGCCAGACAAGATGGTCCTAAACAGGGAGACGTTACATAGGACTATTTAATGGAAGTCTTATTTGTGATTTCTATGTCTGACTCACGGGAGGTAGCCAGAAAAAAATCATGGCAGAAGCCTCAGATATGGTCGCACTGTACAGTCATAGAGAGTCATTGAGTTAACTAGCAAAATCACCAGGGTCAATTTTACCAGCAATATGGGGGAACCTGAGTTGTTACTGTTGTGGTCTAATTATAGACTCAGTCAGGTTGTCATTTTGAGCTGCACACTGGCAACCACACGGGTTGGTCATTGCTGAAGTGCAGATGGTGCAGCTTGAGAGAGCAAAGTGTTAGAGAACTTATTTCAGTTATAATATTGAAGACTTATTTTTGAAACAGAAGAATCCATCTACCAGAAAGAAGGCAAGAAATATTTGTGATGGGTCAGTTTCTCAGTGTGGATGGATTTTGAGAGAGATCATGATATTTCATGCTGAGTGATAGAGAGAGGCTGTAACAGAATGTTTGAGACTTAGGGTAACTGCAGCACGAGCAGTTCTGCTCAGATATGTGTAAGACCACTGGCACCTGGCAAGGTCTTGGCAAAGCAATGCTATGATGACATTGGTATCAATCAACTAACTTGACCGGCGGGACACAGAAACAGAATGTACTGTTAATTAGATGGTTTAGACTTTAAAAGGCAATGTCTGAGGAATGTTTTTGGAGTGCTCATCACCTCTACATCTGCTGATTCTCTTCTTCTGGTCAGAAAAGGAGGTTTGAGCAGGAAAAGCACAGCAAGGTAATGAAAAGTTGTTCTTCGTGACCTTTTTTTCATTTCGGCAATTATAAACATTAACTCTACCTCTTTCTATTTAACTAAGCTTATGACTTCAGTGTTACATTCTTAGTGTGAGTGATCCAAACCATTCCTAGCTATAATAAAATAGCCAGTGTTTACTGGGGCTATATCCAAGCTCAGTCTAATCAGACAGAAATCTGCGTCTGTGGCTCCAAGAGCAGCAAGATTAAATTAGAATCCAAAAGTGGACTCCAGACTTTCTGGCCTCTGAGTTTTCAAAACATTCAGATTTGAGTGAAGATTTCAGTATGGAAAACCTGAAATGTAGGAAAGTTGGCAGTCGTGCTTGGTTTTACCTCTGAACTTTGAAGGCTGGCACGCTTTCTTTGCTAAGGTAAGCACATGTAATAGTGCTCGTGGCATGACCCAAAGCCCACGGGACCAATGTTTTAATGAGGTCAGGCTTTTCTTTGGATGAGAAACATACAAACAAAGCCAAAACGCTGCAAGAAAAACTACTGCGAGTGGAAGGTAATTTATTTGAACCGGAGTCCCATCTCAGTGCTGGAGGTGCTACCCTGCAGATGTGGTTTCACATAGGAGCCAAGGTCGTTCCTCACGGCCAAGAAGTCTTCCTTATGGAGATTCCTGGAAAGAGTTATTCCCAAGAGCCCCTTCCAAGGGGCTGAGGCGGCCAAGCAAAGGGAAGATGCCTGATGTGGCTCAGAGGAAGGAAAACCCAACAGAGGTGGCTGAGGGAAGAAAGGCAGACCCGGAGGAAAGGAGAGCTGAGCAGGAGCACCTGGAGAGATGGAAATTGGAAGCTGGACCAATGAATGAAGTGAGGGAAGGAGAACATAGCTGACACAGAGAAGGAAACTTTGCCCTTTCCAGGAGAGAGTGGCCTAAGAGATCCTAGGCTGCTCACCTGCACATGGCCTCATTGGGTGCATTTTGCTGGGCCTGTTTGGAATGCTGTGATACAACACTGAGCCACCATCAAAGGCAACGAGAGCCACATGTAGTGCAAAGTACACTGACAGCAAACTGGACCATTTCAGCTGAATTACCAGACTGAGGGGCTCAGCTCTCAACAGACAAACTGGGAGCTGTGTTATCCCCTCATCTTAGAGGATCTTGAAAAAAACATTACAATCTGTGAAGCTTTCAGACTCTGAAGTTGTGTGTATTGTAGTCAATCCCACAGGGAAATTAATCATTCCTCTGGGGAAAGGAGCAGAACAGTCTGCAGTAGACGAGGCTTGTGGGCTAGTCTTATTTCACCTGATTTAAGTACTCATGGTGCACAATATAAATCCCTTGCTCACATCAGGCTCCCTACTGCAGAAGGGAGAGAAACGTTTCCAGAAGGTAATTCAGATTTTATGCTAAATTGCCTCTAGCACTTCCTTCAGATGGAACTTTGGACAACTGTCCCCTGACTGTGATGCCAGTTAGCCAGACCAAAGGCTGAAGGCTGAAGGTTAAAGCAGGTCAAAGACAGCTGCTGGGGAGCAGCTCTGAGCAATCAGCACCTTTCTCCTAGTGCAGGTCAAGGCAGAAATTCTTTGAAGCACAACTAGCAGGGAAACAAGGGACTGCATCACAATACAGCCGTAACAAAGGGGAAAAAAACCAGTGTAACTTCTTCTGGCACTTCCTAACTTTGGAGAGCTTAGGTCTGAAGCCTTCACACTCTTTTAGCATATCTTTTTATGCACGATGTGCATATAGCACTCATTTATTCAGGATATCTCTGTTGCTAGATCAACGACATCAGGAAGGTATGTGTGTTGAACAAGCCCTGTTCTGCCCCATGTTAAAGACAATGCTGATACTCTGCATGTGATTTAAAAAAGAGTTTACAGACAGCCCCCCTAAATCAAGCACAGCTTGTGTCTGCTTGCTGCTTCTGCAGAAGATCTGGAGCATGCCTCTGAAAGGCATCGAAGCAGCTTCTAAGAGAAGTCCCATCTGCAGCAGTGCCTCTCAGCAAAACACCTCTGGCCAGAGGTGCCAATGAGGTGCTGCTTCTCGTCTCCCCCTTTTCCTGCAGTTCTTGGTGGAAAAGCCACACTGCAGCATATCCAGAACATGCAGGATTATATATGGAAACATTATTTATAGAGTATAATTATGTAAATATCACTCTGTCTTTGGCATGAGTTGCATATGGCATCATTCTTCCTCTCTGCTGAGGGAATTAGCCACTGTAATGATTTACACACTTGAGTACGAATATTTGAGTCAAATCTTTGGGTTACTAACATTATTTTAGGACAACAGCCATGTCAAACTAAGCTATTTTGGTGAAGTTTCACCGGAATACAAATACTTTAGGAAAGATGATTTTGCTCCTGTTTCCTACATCTCCCACTATGTGCAAGTGAACAGGTACATGTTACAGCTATTGACAACTGACAGTACCCAGAGGTGGATGTAGTAAGCAGTGTCATGTCTCACAAAGCAAACATAAAGTGCATAGTGTCATGCAACCTTCCTTATGCTCCTTATTATGCTCTTTCAGAACGCAATGGGAATTACCAGATTACATTTGCCATCACTGCTACTTTACCACTTCTGCAAACTAGAGGTAATTAATTAAAGGCAATCTGGAATACGATCCAAAACCAATTACACACTTCAATATTGAGGAAAATTTAAGGCTTCCTTCTTCCTTCACTTATTTTCCAAAATCTATTCTTGGTCTGTCAAAATTCGTCTCTGCCATCTAATTATTGAGTAGTTTGTGGTCAGAAGCCAAACATTTGAGCCATTTTGAGCCAGCTCTGTAATTTCTTCCTCCACAGTAGCGCTAAGTGGGCACTGCTCTCTTGTTTTCAATCATTTCAGGATGGATATCTTATTACATTCATGATCTGATTCCATTTATGCGGCATTGGCTAGGGTCACAGGAAATATTAAATATGCCTTTTAATTCTAAGTGGTAACACCTATCTAAACACAAATTTGCTGTGAATTCCAAGACAACTGGAAGACAATATTACAGTAATATTTAAACTTTATAATTTGGTAGTCAGATGACACTAGTACTGAAATAGCATTCCTGCTAGTGCCAAATGGTTCATACCCTACGATCTGTGTAGTTTTACTTACATCTCATGCTCTGTTTATAGGAAATGAGGGGAATCAGGCACATCTAAGGCAGTGTATTTGACGTGTTTTAGACATTTACATTAATATAAAAAGAACCATGCACGAAAACTCCTGTCTCTCTCCAGTTACTCTATATCACAAGTAGCTCAGGCATAGGCATTGTCTAATTTGATCAGAAGGATTCTATACAAAAGGTTTAACTTAAAATGTCAGTACACTAAAAGCTTATACCTAAATAAGGGCTTGGTTGTCCCTATACAACCTTCTGATAGCATAGGGAAGAGCATGGGTGCACAGCCCCAGGGACAGGGATTTGTTGCTGTCAACAGGACCACAAGGACACAGTGAGCTCTCTTTTTTCTTCTAGGTGCCAGCACTGCTCAGATGTGTGATCCCATGAGATGTGCCTTCCCATCCATCCCTGCATATTTGTTCCATAGCATAAACAGTTTGTCGCTCACATGTCATCACCTAAAATCCAAGAAATCCAGGAAGACTATTATGGCCATGGTCTTATTTTTCTTTATGTTGATTCACTGCCTTACAGGAACAAATCTCTTGGATTATTTGGATGAGTTTAACAGTAAAAAATAATCTCCATGTTCTTACATACTATACTGCTAAATCCAAATTGGGTATTGGCTTCAGAGCTTCTGAGAATCATCACCAGTTCAAAATCTTTTCTCTTCACAAAGCAAATCTGCTCCAATTCTTAGGACCAATGAAAAAATTTAAGAGGAAAGTTCTCAGACCAGCCAAAATAAATCTTCCCCTGCGACTACTCTTGCCTGCAACTACTCAGCATTTGTTCCTAATTATGTTTTTACACATTACAGTAACTCGTCCTTTGGAGAAACGTATGGAAACAGCAGCTAGTCACAGTTTCCAACAACATTATGGCACGTAAAATTTAATAGATGTGTCTCTGGCAGGCCATGATCTATCAGTGAAATTGCTCATGGAAGCAGCACGCACTACAAGGTTGTAGCTGCTTCTCTTGGACTTGCAAATGGGCATTTGGAGCTGATGTATATTCATAAAGGAAGATATCAGAGGAAGAACACATCTAACACACTTTACCTGCTTTTCTGCCTTCACTCACCCATTGCCATCAGAAACTACTCCTAATTGCACTTGGTTAATGACAAATTTTGTCCCTGGGACAAAATAAAGCATAAAAAGTCCTGGGTGTTTTCAGCACATATCCATTATATAAGTCTGACATATTGGGCATAATTCCCATCACAATCAATCCCTGTAATTCTTCTTCACTGTCATGAGGACTTCTGTATATAAAGGATCACAAAAAGGGGAGGTGACAATAGATTATATCGTGAAATACTATGTATCTGATATACCTTGCTATGAGCAAATAAATAAATAAATAGTGATTCTCTTGTCTATTAAACCTGATGTCCCTAAGACTGAACACCTCCACAACAAAATTGAGAGCAACAACTTCCTACTTCTTTGATTCACTTTCAACACATCTTAAATTAGCAGCCTGCTGACTGCTTTAATTTGCATTAATAAGCCTATGTCAGCTGTACATTGCAGGAGTGGGACACAATTCTGCCAACTCCCTGAAATAAAACTGCCAGCACAAATGGAAGGTGTTTAATTAGGAAGTATTTTCCAAAGTCTTTCCATTATTGTAAAGAGACTCACACCAACCCCCACTAACTTTTCTAATTTGCCTGCAGCTCTCTTTTCTAATCCAAAAGACATATGTTTTGAGGTCTGAAATCTATTCAGCAAGAGGGACACAATGCACTGTCTTCTTTGGTTCACTGCAAGTTTGGGTTTCCGTTGGTCCAAACACAACTATCTGCCTTACAATTTGTGGATCAAAAACATGAGGCTGTGATGGTTGAAGTAACTATAATATATGCGGAAAAGAAAGAAAAAAGAAAAGTTCATTTATATTCAGGAAAATAAAAAAGTTTTTTTTTTCTTCAAAAATATCTTACATGCTCATATCCAAGAACAGTAAGGCAAAAAAAAGGGCAGTTAACGTTCAAATTTAGCAGCACTTTACCAAGGCATTGTGTTGATGCTACCCAGCAAATAACTTGGTCTACTCCAACATCAGACTGCAGATTTGTAAGAAGTATGTTCCATGGTTGAATGGATGATGGGAATTAACAAAAAATTAACAAAAAACACAGCCAAGATGGGGTAAAGACTGTTCTGTTGCAGAATGTTAATAAGTTTTCTCTAAGAGAAGAGGCCAAAACTTTGATATGATGAAATTACAGGCAGTGCAAAACAGACAGATATCTGATAGGAGCCCTATCAGACGAGCAGGAGAACACAGCCATATTGCTCCATAGAAGACAAAATTCTTTTCATGTGCAACCCCAGACTGAATTACTGATGCCTTCCCTGAAGAGTTCAGTTGCAGCCACCTCCCCTCTAGAAAAACTACTTACAGTTTTGAGAAGGGAACTGCTTACCCACTGAGGGAACTGAGCTCTGCACCTGATTTTCCTGACGATTTGTCAGCTCTGCTCAAAAGACTGGAGTAACAAAGGATTTGGATCACATCCAGTAACAGCACCCTGGCAGGTTATGGCCCAAGGTCCCACCTGAAATGGGTTGTGGAGACCTGGGGAGCTCACCCCAAATCACAAAGATTACCCCCAAAACAAGACCTCTGCACAAGGGGGCATGATAAGGCTTTCAATATTCATCTCATAGTTGAATATCCAGAGAGGCTTTTAGGATAAAAAATGTATGGGTGTGCCTGGTTGCATCAGGAAAGATTCAGGTTAGATATTAGGATACATTTCTTCTCAGAAAGAGTGGAGATTCATTGGAATAGGCTGCCCAGGGAGGTGATGGAGTCAATGCCCCTGGAGATGTTCAAGAACCGTGTAGATGTTGTGACACTGAGGAACATGGTCAGTGGGCATGTTGGGATGGATTGGTGGTAGGACTAGATGATCTTAGTGGTTTTTTCCAAACTGAATGATTCCACGCTTCTCCGCACAGCAACAGGTTTCTGCACAGGCCAACCCAAATCCAGGACTTCTTCCTATCTCATACAAAAAAAAATGTGGCTGAAACAAATGGATTTGTGCAAAAGTTCTCATTTCACATAATTGATATTTCCTGATGACAGCCACTTTGGTGGAAAGTTCTTGGCTATCTCTGATCTTCATAAAGAAATTATTTAATGGTTTTTCCTTTAGGTTTGTGTTTCAGTCTCTCTCTTGTGTATGTACATTTGTACATCATCAAGGTCAAAGAGGCCACAATGCCACTTGAGGTTTCCACATGTAAATAAACACAGTGCTAACTGTGGTGCATACAAAGTGTGTGCTATTATCTGCCACAGACATAGCTGCCCTGCTGCTGAGTTCAAGGAGTTTGAATAAAAACCCTGAGACTGTAGATCGCTTTTCCTGGAATTCTTAAAAAGGGCCCTGAAAAGCTTATTGAGACAGCAAACCAAGGTCAAAACGATCCTGTTTTCAGTCTGCTTGCATATTTGCGCAAGTTTAGAAAGTTCTTATCAGTTCATTCAAAGAGGGTAAAGTAGAGAAAAATGAACCAGGAAGGAAAAAAAAAAAGAGCCAGACAAACAAATTACTTCATGAACATTAAAACTAAATTGTCAATCGGACTTCTTGTTTCAGACCCCATAAGCTGCCTTTCATCTGCATCCATGTGCTCATCCTACAGTACCCCAAATGCCCTGCAAGTTCCCTTGTGCTCTCCTAACTGCACAAAAAAGCAAACAGTGGGGCACATAGCAGCTGCCAAAATCAATGCATCATGGGCTGGGTCGACTTGTTTGTCCAGTGGTAGATTCATTTGTTGTGAACTCACCTCCATCTAACTGGCGTCTCCACAAGTCTGGTAGAAGCACAGCTGTATGAAAAACCTTTACCCTCCGTTTAATTTGGTCAAAACAAGAACATGATTGAGGGGAAGGAGAGAGATGGGTAAAGGAAATGATTGTATGGATCTCTTCTTTTATTCAGAAAAGCTGGTTTAAGAACCCAGCAAAATATAAGAGATGAGGAACTCCCACAAAACAGGAACAGAGAGAAAAAGCACTAGAATTATTAGAGAGCTAGACAGTAACAAGAATAGATAGCAATAATTAGACTTTCAGGTCTGGGGATTCAGAAAGTAATTTGCATTTTAAGTAACCCAATACATACTGACTCTAATAACATCCAGTGTCTTTTTTATTTTTGATGTCACCGTTCTAAAGAGAGAGCAAGATTTTTTTTTTACTTACTCATGTAGATTAATATCTTAATTGTAATTTAAATGTCCAGAAAAGTTACTGATTTAAATTTAAGTGCTCTACGATTGTGCCTCGCTTTTCCTGACAGAGCCAGAGAACAGACATGTCTAATTCCATGTACAAATCAGAGTAAGAAAGATTTGTGTGAATGTAAGCCATTTGCTCTGATGAATATCAAATGAAAAACATAGGAGGGAATTTTTCTTTTGATACCTATGTGTTTCACTACAATACGATGGTATTTCTGCACATACTTCCAAACAGACAACATCGAGTTATAATTAATAAAATGTCACCCAGAGGCTCAGTGCATTTCAGCATGTTATCATGCTGCTGCTTTGTAAGCAGTCGTGTGCCCCAAAATTGGAGTGGCAGCCAGTGATGGATTGACTCTGTCAGACAAGGATCTCTAAGCCAGTCTCCATCTTAATTTCGCTCTGTAGTCAGCAGAGAGGAGGAAACATTGCTAGGATTTAATTTGTTTTGTAATGAAGCAGACATCTAAAATAAAATAAATCACCACTCAAAATGACAATCATTCTCTTCTGGACATAAAAGATGCATAAGGGATTGTAGAGGTCTACCAAGCAAACACCTGAAGGTAGAAAAGATGCTCTCACCCACAATGTCTGCACGTGGATCCAACCTCACTGAGGATCAGACATTTCTCACAGCTCACATTACTATAAACCATTTTCCACTTAGGAGGTCGTGGCTTTTCACAGCATGAAAGACGGAATATTTTAGATTCATTAAAGAGGGAAGACACTTGTACTTCTTTGAAGCCCCTTGCTTCTGGGGAATAGGGCCAGATTTCTCTTGATATCACACAGTATGAAAAGATTCAATTCTTGCCTGTCATTCTTCCCGTAGGTTTACTTCTATCTATATTCATTTGCTTGTGATCTTTGGCTGTCTCTGAAACATTTTCTTTCTGTAGAGCAGATGGGCAAGCATGCATGTTTTTTCTCAGTTAACTTATGGGTTTGATTAGCCATTTGGATTGAAAGAACTAAAAAAGGTTAATGTTTTCTTTACAGCGGCTGCATAGGGAATAAAAATGAACAGAGTAAGGAGGATTGCAACCATAGCTCCTCAGAAAGAAAGAAATTCCACTACGAAAGAATAAAAGCCAATATTCCTGCAAAAAAAAGAGTTTCTGAACAATGATTCCCTGCATTTGAAGCCCCTGCAGGGGCTAAAAACACACAAAGGAAATATTTTTGGCAAATTGGAGCTGGGAGAAACTCCTCTTGAAATTTTGAATAGTTCCATCCCAGCTTCTGCATCCAGAGGTCCAGATGGCTTCCAGATGAACGAATGCCATTTTGACCACACCCCACTTAGCCACATTTTGCTTGTTTTCTGTACACTGAAATGTGCTAATCTCAACCCTTATCCCTGATGTATGTCCTGTCGTTTGTCAGGCAGTATGCTTAGAAGTCACAAGTCTTGCTTCAGTCCCCTGGCAGCAAGTCAACCAGTCAGCAGGCAAAGCTGGATAATTACTGCTTAGCCTTAAAGAGCTTAACGTTTGTTTGCAGGGGACTTGTGTCCTGGAAACACCAAGGCACTGAACCAGAGAGCAAACTTTCTTTCCCCTTAATATTTTCTGTAAGGGAAAGGACACAAGGGACTTTAACACAGACATAAAATGGTGGTTATCAAGAAGGATTACCAGAGATTGAGACATGTGGACTATCCTCTAGCAATGACTTGTTGTAATTATAAAGAAGATACTGCTAGGCTTTATTCCTCATTCTTATATGCTGTTACGGAAAACTGCACATGGCTGCTCAGGCCTAGACATTTTTTGAGAACTGTCATTTCAGAAGTGCTTAGCAGAAGGCCTTCTAAGAAGGCTGTAGCAGAGATAATGAAAAGACAGCCAGGGGATATTGGGTAGTCACAGGACAATGGATCTCTCTGCATACTGGACAACAAACCAAATGCCAAGTTACAGTGATTTTATTGTAGCAGTGAACCTTAACTACACAAATATCTACTTCTAAGTGGAATATACAACAATTTTAAAATAAGCGTACGGAGCAAAATACAGGCTACTCAAACATGAGTGCACTAAATGAAATGCAAACAATTTAAACATGAGTATACTAGAGCAGGGGGAAAACACACTTGTCAAATTAACAAGGGATAGTGCCTTTCGTGATTAAGTTCACCCACTGATACAGCTGTCAATCTCTCATACACCAGATGTCTCCTTTGCTAGGCAGCAGTCCCAGCCCAGCCAACAAGAGCTGCTCAGAGCTCAAGTTGGGAAGCTACTCTTACAAGGTGGTTGCTTTCAGTCATCTGATCAATGAGTTGACACAAGAGCACCAGAACGTTTCTAGAAGGTTTCTGATCCATGAATAGTGGACTGTTGTGAATTGTCTATTCATATCTCTGAGGAGAATGTTGTCCATTCATGAGCAAATGAGTAGTTCAACACAATTGTGTAACCTAATCTATTGACATATTTAAGGATCACTATGCGCTCAAGTCACAGATCTCTTCACACAATTTGGCTATGCAAGCACATTACACGAGCACTCTGTTGTCCTGCTGTTCCCTGCCATACATGAGGAGAGGAGCATCTCACCACACAGGCGGCATGTTCCAAGACATTGGTGTGCAGTGTGCAGGAAGTTACAATGGAGCAGTGACAGCAGATGCCACCATGCATATCATGCCCATGTATGAAAGTGATCTGATGTCTGCAGAGTGGAATTCTAGAACGATGTCTTTGGTCACTAAATCATCTCACAAATGTGGGCAACCAGGTTATACACACTGGTTCATGATGTGAAAGCCACAGTATCAGAAAAAGCTTCAATCTTCAATCTAAGTACACTCATTCTTCACTGTTATGTTGTTCATACTCCCATTTAACTCCAGTGACATTTACGCAATTGCATTTGCATTGTAATCTGGTAAGTACTGAGGTGATTTAAAGCTATGTTTAACGTGATGAATGCAGAGAGACAGAAGTAGGAGGACACTTTAGAGTCCAGTATAAGGATCATCAAAATATTGAGAGGAGCTGCATCCTACCTCATTAGTCAACCCTGCTCAGCAAAAGCAAACTTAAATCCAGCTTCAGAAGGGATTTACTGCCTCTTCATAATAGCCTGGGGGAGTCTTCAGAGGCAGTCTAGTTTGTATGTTCAAGAAAAATCAGACCTACTTTCCCAGAGTGTTCTCAAGGTATTTATCAGCTGTACAAAAACTTCCTGTTGTGCCTGACCTCTCCAAACCATCTCAGCAAAAACACGTGGCCAAGAGAGACATGAGTCTTCTTTACAGGTCTTTCTTACAGGAGTGCTGAGCCAGTTGTCAGCCAGGGAAGATAGGAAGCACAAGCAGCCTTAAATGAGCATGGGGGAATTGTGGATGGCCAGAAGGAGAACCTAGAAATGCTTTAAGCTTCAGGATTGCAACAAAAAAACTCAGAGATACATTGGGCTTTTTTAAAGGCTTTGAGATGAACTATACTGTTCCGATACTAGCCCTTGAAGTTCAATTTGTTTCTTGCCTCCAATAAATTAATTTTACTTACGATATTTCAACATCAGAATTAGGATTTGGGCAGAGCTTCCTTATTCTTCCAAGTTCGTCCCAAGAGTAAATGTTACTCTGCATGGCACAGCTTCCATCTTGGTTTTAAGAATCATCCTCATTTTTTTCATGGGAAGAGAAGCTGACAGGTGATTAATTGAACTGTCACACAGTATGACTTGCAGTTAGAGAAACATATGAAAAAGCTATGAAACACAGTAGGGGCTAATCCCCAGTGTACAAAAAGAACACCAAAAACCTTGTGGAGGTCCAGAGACCCTTGTCACTGGAAAAAATTGAAGATTTCAGGAATGCTCCACCTGCAAATGAGAACTTGAATTGTCTGTGGCTAGTCCCAAGAACTTCAGCTCTGTAATTCTTTACCCTGAACGTCTTGTTTATTTTCATCATCTCCCCACATACTGTGAAAACTATTGGTTATTTGTCATTAGGGACAACATAACATGCTTAAAAATATATAATAAATTCTATTTCTATATCACATTCCCTACAAAGAGTACTAAATATTGTATAGACACATCGACTCGGTAGCCATGTGCTGACACTGGACTGTTTGAATTAATAAAATATTTTAAGTTCATTAATGGAAAGTATGAAAAAATTTTAGCATAAGTTGGCATTGGGAATGTTAAGATCTTTATGTTCAAACAGAGGATGCATAAGAGGGCCCATTCTTAAGGTATACAAAATTAGAAAGGTAATAGAGCAGGTAAGCCTTTTCCAGTTCACCTGTTAGTTGCTTATCTGTAAACATCACAGGAGACCTGTTTTGGCTTTACATTCAAGAATTCCTCTGCATTTCTCAGATGATAGAGCTAGACACTTAAAATGAAGATTTCACTTACTGTAAATTGCACTGTACATATGTCGCTTGTTTGTCTACCATGTTCTCAACATGCAGGTTAATTAGGCCATGAGGAGCTGAAAAATATTAACTTTAAGGCTCATAATGAAGACAGATACTTTAGGGATGTTCACTGCCTTAAATAGGCCCAGACTTTCTGATTTAACTTTATTTCAAATTCTTACCATATTTTTTGACATTGTTGATTAATAATTGCACCCATCTATATCTCCTATGTATGGCATTCTGTAAATCATCTTAAGAGCTGATATGTCACTGATTTGTGCAGCATTTTAAGCGTATGTTAAAACCTATATATGGTGTACGTATGCTATAACAGGTATCTAGTGTTACGCTATAACACTTCTAACGGCAATACAATTTATACAGAACATATGACACGCTTGTTGTTTTTTTTAAGCTGATCTGTGTGCTTTAGTATAACATATATGAGAAGTATTCAATGTCTGATTCAGGGTGAGTCTGGGCATGCCCGGCTGCACAGCCAGCCCTGCATCACACTTCCTGGACTAGTATCAAGTCTTCCATCCCTCTGACCTTAATAGAGAACCAACAAACAGCAGCAGTGCTTCCGTTAAAAACAAAACGCCAAAAAAAAAAAAGCAATCCCAGAAAGCACTGAGCATTTCCTCACAGGAAGAAAAAAGTGCATATCTGTGTTATCGCCAAAGCATAATTAAACATCCTCTACATAAGGACAGAGAATGAAAAAGGGCCACTGGGGGTCAGGCCAAAGTTTTGCCAGACCTCGAGTTTTCTTCCAGCGCTGACAAAATCTATTCCCTGGCAGAGAGTACAAGAAAAGAGCGGGGTAAGCAAATATGAAACTTCCTTTAAACACCGTCCAAGCCTTCGAACGTTTGTATCTCGGAGACATCCTGACTCTCCTGTGAGCAATCTCTGCTAACTGCAAACTTTTAGCACTCGCAGAATCCCACAGAAGGAAGTTCTGCAGGTTGAACTGCACTTTGTGAGGAGAGTGCTTTTAGTTTGAATTGTTCGGTCCAACGTTGTGAATTAAAAACAAAACCTTCTGTTCTTCTGACAACTAGCTTTACAAGCCTACATTTTAATAGCAAGCATAAATGCAATATTGCTCTTAGCTCCTGAGAAAACAGGATGTTCCTACCATCCACATTGTTCTTTTTAACATGTATTCAGAAGCAAATCCTTCATTTTCTTTAGCTTTTCCACAGCCTATAGAATAACTTGCAAATTACTGCTAGTGAAAAAGTGCATTTTTTAGAAGACGGCTGTGTCAAATAATCTAAATTCCACACAACCTGAGACATCAATGCCATTATCTGTTACAATTACCTGTTATAACGTTACTGCATATATTCCTTGCCAGAAAGCTAAGACCAATGCTAACATGTTTTCTTAAAACTAGCAATTATCTTGTCTTTTAATAATACAGTCACACTAAGTATACTTAACTTAAACTAATTTAACTAAAGGCAATTCAGTGAAAATTTTATCCCCCATCACATGCACGCTACCATATTTTTTACAAATTGATTTATCCATTAAGGTCAAAGGAAATGTCTCTATGATGTCTGCTCTGCAGAGAGCAGATGATAACAATGAATATAATACACTATCCAAATAGAGCTTTCACACTGCCTTATCCGTTACCTATTGCTGGAGTCCAGTAATGGAAAATCAATCTACTTTATCCTTGCCATTACTGGATTCTGTGCAATCAATTTGGTTTTGTTCTGGAATTATAAATCAAGGATGCAAGTTCATTTTCCTGTCCTGCAAGCACTTTCAATTTTGACACACATCTTCAGTGAGCAACACAGACGATTTCATCAATGTCACCTTCTTTCAGATGCCTGAATAGCTTATGCATCCAGCACTGGGTTGCGTGACTTGGATCAACATTTTGAGGGAAAACATTCATTCACTCTAATCGGGAAAAAAACTTTCACTCTGTCTCAGATTCCGTTTCCCTGGATATTTTTCCTGAGGATACCTCCAGGATGTGCATGCAAAATATATCTACCCACAACAGACAAACAACCATTTATTTTTAAAATTCAACCTAATGCTTGTTCCTTTGTCAAAAGCCTTCACCTCCACGTTCTTTTTTCCTTAGGCCTTTCCAATAGGAAAACATAAATGTAAGGCAAGGCCTAAGTTGCTCCATGTGCTCATCATACACAACCACACAGCCTGAACACTTGACCTTTGAGAGTCCAGACTTTTTGTTAGCTGACTTCCTGGCAGATTTGACCTGTGCCAACTAGTACATTTCAGGGCACACAAAGCACCACTCCCCAGGGACTCTATGAACATAAACACTGCTCCAGCTCCACTACCTATAGATTCCTTCAGCAGAACCTGAGCAGGCCTTGCACCTTCGGATACTACATGCTTTCAGTAACTTGCCTTAATTTTACTTTTCTTGAAAAACTGCAAAGAAGAAAACTGTGGAGACAAAACTTTTAAATAAAAGGTAATAAACAGTCAAAAAATAAACAGTCACATTCCAACACAATGAAGTACAAAAACCCCGCAGATGCTGCATCTGAAGGCCACACAATGCTTAGCAGCACAGAGGAGCTCTATGGCCAAGAGCTACGTAGCATCAATTGGCCAGTGTGACCTGAAGAGAAACACAGCCATAAATAATATGGACTTGAGCTAGGCTATACCAGGAAGCTTCAGGGCCAAAGTCTGCACCCTGGCCGCATTAATGTTTAGTAAAGGAATAGTCAAACGTGCTTAAAACCTTTGTGTGAATGAGAATCAGAATTAGCTGTATTTAAGTGCCAGTCTCTTACTATTAAAGTAACCAGGTAACTCCAAAAAATGATGAAGGTGGTTCTGTTGATGGAAAGCATAATATTTTGATGAAAGTAAATTCTTAAATGCTGTCTCATTCTAATATTAGTTTGCAACAACAATGCTTTAAAGCTGGTTAGAAAATGTCAAACTTCTTCTGATACCCTTCCAGGGCTGTTCAGCACAGCAATTAGATCCTACATGAAGTCCCATTAAAAGCTATTTTAGAAGCTTACTGAGCCCACAGCTGACAGTGTTTGAGAAAATATTTGGAATACTGAGAAATCTCCACCCTTCTGGGAATTCCCAGTTCCCAGAATGTCTCACATTTGTTGCAATTTTATTTACTGTTATAAAGTTAAATGTTGGGAAATGGACAATATAAATTCTTGCATTGCATTACAACTACGTGTACTTTACTGAAACCTTTGTTTGACAGGATGAGCACATTTGGCCCGACTGCATATGTGTGTTAATTATAGTACGGAGGACAACAAAATAGCAATAGTTATAGCAAGTCCAACCAACAGGAAATCGTTATCAAGCTGCGATAAAATGTTTATCAGGAAATGTTGTTACACTATCCAAAACATTTCCTGTCTGCAACTGTTCTTCTTTTTTTGTGGGAGAAAAATAATGTATGTGGTGCTAGAAATAGCATTTTCTGCAAGGAATTAGATAACTACTTATAGAAAATTGTAGTTGTCACACTTCTGGTTTGTGTTCTGTTTCCTTTTTTGTGCAAACTATGAAGTAACTTAGAAAGAAAAGAAACCTTCAGAATTAACCTGGGCATTTGTTACATACAAGGATCATAAACATGGACTTCATATATTAAACAGTAATTTAAAGCCAGTTTCTCATATATAATATCCAAGTATTGCAATCATGCAGGTGGAAAAGCCCTGTTTTGTTTTTTTTTTTCTCATCAGGACAGACAGTAAAATATTTATGCTGCAGGTTGCTCCGAAAGTAATGCCTCATGTTTATGTCATAGGAAACTACAAAAGATACAAAGAGCACAATGACATTATTTGATAGAGCGAATTCTCAGCTACAACACAGTCACCACCATGAGGTATACATTTTCACCAGTGATGCACAAGAGCCTGCATGCCACGCTCATAAAAACCTGTACCAGAGGAGGTGACCCACTGTCACTGTTGCCACTGCTGAAACACACCACCCACTGCCTCACTGTGCTCACATCCACTGGTTGGTCTCCATAAACTTTCAGCAAGCATCAATGAATGTCAATGGGTGCCATTTCTTCTGCAAGGAGGAATTCAGTGACACACCTTTGCTTCATATGCACTTCCTCATCAGTACCATTTTGTGACACCGCTCCTCTGCTGCCATCTGTCACACAGCAACAACATGTAACAGGATACTGGGGGAAGGTTCAGCCTCTTACAGTTTCATTTACCCTCAGGCCTTTCCTCTTCATTTTAATAACTCCTACTTATTCAGTCCTTCCCCAAGTTTGTTTTAACTTCTTCTGAACTTTTTGCTGGTTATCAATGTCAACTTTTCCAATTAAAGGTATTTCATAGGCGTGGGATAAACTTCTCTAGGCAAGGATAAATTTATTAATCTAGAAACAGACAGAAACTAAATTTGCTGTATCTTAAAGATGTGAAAGCCACATCTGATCAGTATTTCTGTTTCAAATGAACTGTCTGAGTTGCTCAAGTAGCCACATGTCTATATCCTGTGGAAACAAACTAGATGGGAGAAGTACTTGCAAGACAGTAAAAAATCTTGAGAGGAGGCTGACTGATTGTCTACTCTTACTGTAAAGTTATCTCTGGAAAACAGAAGGAAAAACTATGATTCGCATCTACTTGCTGTCCCGAATGAGAAAACTGACAGTGAGATGCTACCCAACAACCAGACAGACATACAGACAAGAGGAAGATCAACACTGAATGGATTTGATGATACAAAATTTTAGTAATTAAGTGAAATTGCTAATACCTTTAGATGACAAGAAAATAAGAATATAGGGTTAACAACTGGTGTTTATTTGAAAATGAGTCAAATTTCAAGAGAAATAAAGCTGCATTTTGTCACCGACTCCACTGATGCCAAGATTTCACTTTACAATGATCACTCGCTTAGATGTCTGTCCAAGACAGCCAAATCCAGTAGCATAGCAGACCAAGGACGCTGCAGCTCCATGCCCCAGGGTTCAGCCAGTAGCAAGGCTGAGCATGTGTTCGCAAGGCATGTGCACAATACACACACTGCTGATCAAGCAGATTAACACAGTGAGAAGTGCCTTACTAGTTCCAGCACTCATACATGTCACAAAGGTCTGAAGACTGCCAGTGGTGTGCAGACGTGCATACACATGCACTCAGGTGTCCCTGGACACTCAGTCCAGATCTCCTATTTTCCTCAGCTGCTGGCACCCGGGCCTACAAGTCCCCAAGTTTCACAGTCCTATTGCAGTTGCTGGTACTTGGGTCTCCTATTATACACACAAACACAATCAATCTCAATGGTAACTGGTCTGGACCTGTGGTCTACCCAGTAGACCTCTGTTAGCCAACTTGTAGATCCCCTGTTCCTCCAGTATCCACCCCCAGACCCACAGACCCTCTGATAGCTAGTTTCCAGATCCTCTATCCTATTTGCAGGCTACATGGACTTGAAGCACTCTACCAAATTACACAGGCACATGCACACAGAGAATTGAAGTTCTCTAGAGAAATGTAACACAGTCCCATTGCTGGTCTCCAGTCCTATGGCATGTATCATATGGCATGAGACTTATCGTTCATATCATAAATACAATTTGTCGATCTCAAACAAGTTCACATAACTTTTCTTGTAAGGATCCCCTCGCCTTCCTGCCCCTGATGCTCCTTACCACTCTGATGTCTTTTCCCTGTGTAAGGGAAACCATAATGCCAACTTCTGATGACTGCTGAGTATCATTAAGAGTGGTTGTTGCTAGAACTACCCTTAAGTTCTTCAGCTAAGATTATCTGAATGACAGATGACAGGATGATCCAAGGCTTTTAGCCACTCCTTTTCAGAAGTCCAGACTCTTTTTACTATCAAGAATGTAATCTATCCCAGAGCACGTTAAAATGTTTAATTACTATTTAGGACCTCAGTCAAACAGAAGAATATCAGCTCTTGTTAAATATCTGCTTTTTGGAAACTTCCCCCTTCTTTAACTTGCTACGTCTTCAGGTCTAACAACCTTACATAAAAACAGTTGTTAAATCTTTCAAACACCCTCTCATCTTTCATCTAGTATCAGAACTTACCAAACTATGGTTGCCTTTCACTCACATTATTTCACAGAGGCTGAAGCGGGCCTCTGGTAGCTTCCCCTGATGCACACAACATCCCCACAAGCCACAACACAGGTACTGGGAGCTCCACTTTTGAGGTGGGAAGCTGGTTTTATTTTGATCTGAAAAGACTCCTAGCTTTCACACTGCCTGCTGACAGACTGTCAAAGAGGAAACACAGTAAAAGGTTTACTGAACCACCTTACTTGGCAATTGAGTTCAGCAAAACAGGTTTCTTCCATTGCTAATCAGAAAAGAAAATCAGGTCCATCAAGTATTATCCTGAAGACCAAAGGGAAATGCAGAAATTCAAGTAGAAAACTACATTAAGAAATGAATGCAAAGCTTAAACTGCAGAGGAGAATACTGCTATTGGAGAAAATGAAAATACAATCCTGGTACATACTAACAGGTGTGTTTGCAAGATGAGACAGACACGTATTTCCTTCCATTTGGTGTTGTTGAGTTCTAAATCTGGCACTACACTTAGGAAAGAAGAGAAAAAAACTGGAAACAGCCCAAATGAAAGGTAGACAAGGAGACAGGTGTAGAACAACTGGCATGTATGGAAATGCAGAAATAACTTGATCAGATTTTGACAGGAAGGCATCAATAAATAGAGATAACTTCTACTGTCAGAAATTTATCCTTAATTTCTGACTTGAATTCCTGTGACTTTTATTTGTCCCCATTGCTTCTTGTTATGTCTTTTTCCATTAAATTAAAATTGAATACCTACTACTGAATGCCACTGAATACCTACTATTTTCTCTTTATAAGGAAACTATAAACAGTAAAAACCTTTAAACTGTTTTTAATAAACAAATCACCTCTTACAGTATCTCTTATTTTCAAACCACTGATCATCTTCATGCAAGCCATCCCATATTCAGCTTCTCTATTAAAAAGCAAAATAGCATTATAAGCAGTGTCCTAGCAGTTGTTTTATAACACCATTTACTGGAGGCTAGCTACCTTTTAACTGCCATTCACTCATCTCCTCATACATTTAAAAATGACATTAGTCTTTCTTACATCCACAATTTCAGTTGTCGTTCACTGACCTCAATCTTTTACCAAATATTTCTAATTCAGTTTCTTTGATGTAGATCTACAGCCACTGCTTCTAGATTTAAGGACTTCAGTGCATTAAACCGAATTTTGTTTGAATGGGTCAGGTACACCATCTTTTCCACTGATTCTAAGTGTAACCTTCAGCCTAATGGTACTCAGTGCTTTCTGCAGTTAAATAAAGCATAACTTTTAGAAAAATATCCAATACTCTTCAAAATCGTTCACTGAAGAATCAATAAACAGCTCACAGTCCAAGATGAAATTTGATTTAGGGGACAATTACTCTTACTAAAAATACTTGCCTTACTGTCAATCTGAAAATGAATAGCTTGTTACCACTGCCTGTCAGACTGACATTATCAGGTACATTGCTATATTTACACACATCTGAAATGCAGCAACATTTTTTTTCCCCTGAAATGGGTTCAAGAAAACAGAAATCTGAGAAATGAACATGGTAACAGACAATAAATTGTTTTGTGTTTTGCAGCAGTCTGTTTATTGTGCATAAAGAGAGAACAAAATTACAGAGAACCACATTATCTTCCTTATTGAATCCAACAACCCCTAAGTCTGCTGTCCTCCACCCCACACTCTACACAAATCATTATGCAAAATCACAGAATGGCTTGAGTTGGAAGGAACCTTAGAGTCCATCCAATTCCAACTCCCAGTCATGGGCAGGGTTCCACCCAGCAGCTCAGGCTGCCCAGGGCCCCATTCAACCTGGCCTTGAGCACCTCCAGAGATGGGGCACCCACAGCTCCTCTGGACAACGTTTTCCAGTGCCTCACCACCTTCTAAGTAAAAAAATTCTTCCTAACATCTAACCTAAACCTCCCCTCTTTTAGTTTAAAGTCATTTCTACCACTATCATACCATGTCTCTCTCTCTCCTTTATTATCGCATATCAGAGTCCCTCGGGTATTTTAACTTAGGTATTTAAACCAGTACAACACATAAACCACAAGCAAGTACTATAGTTACTACACTAAGGAGCTTTGGTTGTTGGTGTCTGCTCTCCTGTAGCTGAGACTGTTGCTTGCAATGACACAAATGAAAACAGTATTTGCTTATGCAATTGTTTCTTGTTCATTATCAGAGAAGAGATAAAGTCTCAAAATTTTCCAGATATTGAAATCAAACAATTCAAAACCCTTTGGACTCAGACGTGATGTTCACCTTCTGAATTATACCACAAGCAGGAAATAATGAATGAATTTCTTGGGAAAATCTATTTTGATGTTGTTTTTCCATCTGGAAGTGGAAGAACACAGTACTTCATAATATAACTCTTTTTATGGTGCTTCCAGATCAAGTTTGCTGACTAAAGAGACTTGGGTGTTTACAGTACAATTCTGGAACTTATGAGGAAAACCCTTATACTTGTCCATATTACAGGAATAAAGCTCTTAATTTTTATAGTCACTTTTATTTGAGATTTTAATGAGACATCAGTCAATGAACTAAGTCTCATTCCTACAAAGCTCTGATCTTAATTTATGCATCCATCTGGTGCAAAATGACCTATCCAGAAGAGCTTGATGCCTTTTTACATTGTGTTCTGAGTACTTCCTGGGAACAAGACAGTAATTTCAAATCATACAGAGTTCATACAGTTGTTCAAGCATCTTCTTGCATTAGGCCTTTAGTGATGCTAGAAATTAATACTTCTTCCATTTTAATTATTTATCCGAGATCACAGAATGGTTTGGGTTGGAAGGGACCTTTAAGATCTTCTAGTTCCAACCCCCGGCTATAGGCAGGGACACCTCCCTCTAGACCAGGTTGCTCAAAGCCCCATCCAGCCTGGCCTTGAATGCTTCCAGGGAGGGGGCATCCACTGCCTCACTGGGCAACCTGTTCCAGTGTCTCACCACCCTCACAGCCAAGAATTTCCTCCTGAATGATGGTGACTACGTCCAAAAACAACGTTTCGTAGCCGAGAATTTGCTCTACCAAACGGTGTTGCTGTGCTCTTTGTATCTCTTGTAGTTTCCATGGAAATAAATAGCAGGCATTACTTTTGGAGCAAGATACGAAGTTACTTCTGTAGATAGCTGCTAAGCCACGGAGCAAGCTTCCTCCTGAACACAGCCCCCACACCAAAACCCTACTATCACTGATGGGCAGGATGCCGCGCCTAGGAAAACGCTTGGCGACGGCGGCTTGCGCTGCCTCCCTCAGCGCCGTGCCGGCCCGGGACACCTCACCCTCATCCAAGAGCCGTGCCTCCGCAGGGAAGACAGCGGCCGCGCACTCCCGCCGCAGGAGGTGGATCCCTGGGAGGCGCTTACCCCCTTCCCTCCCTCCTTCCCTCCCCCCTCCGCGGCTGAGGAGGCGCCTGAGCGCGGAGGCACCCTCCCTTGTCTCATCGCGGGGAGGAGGAGCCGCCGCCTGCGGGGAAGGTAAGCGACGGAGCGAAGGGACCGCCACCGCCTCCTCCTTCCCCGGGCAGCGGGCAGAGCCGCTCCGCTGTGGAGAGCGGAGGCGCGGCACGGCGGCCGAGCGGCATTCGGCAACACTACCGAGGCTCTGGCAGACAGCCGCCCAGCGGCGGGGGAGGGGACGGAAGGGGCGGGCGCTGCGCGCTTGCGCTTCCCACCCTGCGCCCGCTGCTGTTGGCTGCGGCCCTGCGGCGGGG
>JANHGO010004798.1:0-24215 GCA_024606505.1 Aquila spilogaster
TGGTTCATGTAAAGTCTTTCATCAACTGACACCCCAAAATCCTTCTCTTCAGGGCTGCTCTCAAGCAATTCTTTGCCAAGCTTGTTTCTGTGGTTGGGATCGTCCTGGGAGGGGGGAAGGTAATGTGTATGTAGGTCTGTCTGAGACGATAGTGTTCTTCTGTCCATGGTGGCACATGCACAAGCTGAATTCTAAGGTAGCCTATGCCTTAATAACATAATACCATTTTGTACTGCGGTAGAGTTTGAACAGTATGGGCCCACCATCAACTTCCTGGGTACTTTTACTAGTTGCAGTTAGCTGTCAAGCTGCTGATTACTGCCCTTTGAACCTGGCCAATTTTCAGCTTACATAAGTCTGCCTGTCAAGCTCGTACTTACTCAGCTTCCTTAATTAGAATTTGGAGAGTGGTGTCAGAAACTTGAGAAAAGTCAAGTGGAATTACATCCACTGCTGTCCCCTTGTCAGCCTTTTCACTGTCAAAGGCAGTCAGAATGACTTGCTGCTGTAAATCCTGATTTGCTTGGTTGATAGTATCTTAACACTGTGAATTTCTGTGTTTTACCTGTGTATGATTGCCATGTGCTGCTTCATCCTGTGCCCCAGTCCAGAAGAGTACTATGGAAGGATAGCAAAAGAGGAGAGTCTTTTTTAGTGTCTAGACTGCATCCTTCTGGTCCTGTGCTCCCATGGATGACAGAGGCTGCATGGTTTCTGAGACTTCACTGTAGGTTTTGAGAGCCCTTCTGGTAGGCGCCCAGAGTGTGCCATGGACAGGAAGCATACTGATGTTAAGACAGTCCTTTAGAGGACAGTTAATGCTGTAGCACAGCTCTGCAGTTGGGCATAGCTGTTTGTGGCAGAGCTGCTGTGGTCTAGGCCAGATTAGTGGTGAGCTCTCCTAGCCAGCAAACAAACACGTAGCAGGCAGTGATGGTTCCCCTGGCTGGCAGCCCAAAGAGGTGGTGTGCTGAGTGTTCTACGTAAGGGCTATTTGCTAATCTCTGGAGAAGAGTCATGATGCCTGAGTGTTAATTTTATTCATATTCTCCTGATTAAAGGCTGCTTAACTGTTGTAATGGAATGGCATTCATCCATCAGTACAGAGACACACCTATCCATTTACATTGCTGGATTTTTAAGAATATCTGTTATAAAGTAGCTTGCCGTGCTAAGAGCAGGTCATTACTTGATGGTGAGCTAAGAAAGGATCCTGATTGTGGCCTTTTTACATCCCTCTTGGTGAGCTTTTGGCCAGGTGTCTTTCTGCTTGAGGCGATCATTTCATGCTCTACATTGGGCCATTCTGCTGAGGAGGGTTGCCTCCTAACTGTCTTCAGACAGTGATTTCTCTCCTGTTTGTAGGGCAGTAACTCTGTTTGCCTTCATCTCTGAAGGAAAATCATTCAACAGTGACTTGTCCGCAGGTTAATTTTTGATGTTAGAGAACCAAGAATGGAAACTTGTAATGTTTAAATGCCTTTACTGTGCAAATCTAGGTTTTGCAGCCCTTGTATTGCTCTCCTACAGAAATAACAGCTTGTTTCCTGAGCAGGACATCTCTTGTCCTTTTGTCACTGGTCCTTCCTGAATGCTGTCTTTCTGTGGGTTGTATAGTCAGCTACCAATGTGGCCCTCCCATTCAAGTGGGAGAAAGAGAGACCCAAGACCACTGAGGGAGTGGTTTTTCCTTACAGAAGGGCTCCAGTTATATTCTGCCCTTTGCTAGAGATCAGTGAGGCCTCATAAAACCTTTCTGGAGCCTGTGACGTCCAGGAGTCAGGAGCAGGCTGGTTTTGTACAGATCTTTCAGCAGCATTTATAGATGTGATGCCACAGCACTACCCTCCCTGGAAACTGCTTTCATCCCTTGAAGGGTTACTTCATCTGTTGTCTCCCACAGTCACTGTTTCAACTTGTTTTGCAGCACAGTACATGCAGCTGGAAGTAAGCAGGCCGTTCTGCACATCAGCTTGTATGTATGCTATTTGAGCAAGCAGAGATCTCAGCAGGTATCAGGTGCTGGTGGCTGCAGTAGCGCTGCATGCTGCTTTGTTTGCCTTGGCTGACTCTGAACCCTGTGCTATTGCACCGTATGCAAGAGAGTTTCCTTCATGAGGACACTCTAGGACAACTGTAGTGAACATCTTGAAGACAGGAGAGTGTGGATTTCTTGTCTGTCAGACTTCTTAATGTATGTCTGTTCCACACCACTTGAGCGTGAGCTTTCCTGGCTGTAGCCAAAGTCATTTGGCATTGCAAAATAAAGTGAAACGTAATGGCTGGGTGGTTTCTTCTTTCTGGAAGTGTTCAGTCTCTGGGGCAGTTTATCTGGAACCAAATCTGTGTTCCTTGTTTTGCTTTTGGGCTCTTGAACATTCCTGCAAGTAACTGAAGCTGATGCAGGGAGCAAGGCTGGGAAAGTGGGAATGGAGCTGGAGTGACGGCTGAGTGACGGCTCAGTCTGACTCTCTGGGTTGGAAAGGAGAAGGTGTACCTTGCTATAGAATGGCAAGGTACCCTAGCCATAGAATGGCTTGAGTTAGAAGCAGCCTTAATGATCATATAGTTCTAACCCCACTGCCATGGGCATGGACATTTTCCTCTAGACCAGTCTGCCCAAAGCCCCATCCAGCCTGGCTGAGAGCAGTTCCAGAGATGGGGCTGCAGGGGCACACTGCTGGCTCACACAGCTCCTTGTCCACCAGAACCCCCAGTTCCTTCTATGCAAAGCTGCTCTCAGGTTCTTCTCCCTGTCTGTCCCTGTACGCATATCTGGGATTGCCCTGACCCAGCTGCAGCACTCTGCGCTTGGCCGTGTTAAACCTCATTACGTTCATGTGGGCCCACTTCTTAAGTTTGTCTGGTCCCTTTGGATGGCATCCCTTCTTTCTATCTTATCAACCACACTGCTTACCTTGGTGTCTTCAGCAAACTTACTGAGGTACACTTGATACCACTGCCTGTATCGTTGATAAAGACGTTGAAGAGCACCGGTCGCAGGAAGACCCCAGGGGGACACCACTTGTCACCAGCCTTCACCTGGACATAGAGCTGTTGACCATAACCCTCTTCCTCAAGAGTCATTTGCTGAGATAATTCAGCTTCACCCTGTTCCCTCTCACCCAGGAATGAAAGGCAGAATGTGGATGATGTAATGTAATTATGCCAACATGTTGAAAGCAGTTCTGTTTTTCAGAATGTGTTCTGGTTCTTGGCTCCAGGTAGCTTAGATCATCCTCAAGTAGGTTGGAGGAGATTGCACAACCCAAAGCTCTGCCTCTCCTAAGGTGGTTATTTGACGTGTTACAGTGTATAGGGAAGGTGAAACATGCTGCTGCAACTCAGGAGCGCTTTACGAGGTGGTAAATCAGATGCGTGGTGCATGGAAATGTCCTGAAATTTGGAAGCTGTAACTTGAAGCTGTGTTCAGACATTTCCTATATGCCACTTTACAGGCTTTGAGCTAGCCCTGCCTGGAGGTGCACGCTGTGAAACTGCACGTGTGGACAGCTGTTTGCAGGAGAAAGGAAGGACTATTTTTATGTGCGTGCTCAGCACTCTTTTCCACTTCTTCAGAAGTTGTTCTCCTTAATCTTGGATTTCTTTGAAGGGTATGGAATTTGTTACACCTCCCCTGTGTAATGTAGAAGGGAACGCTGTAGCTGCAGTTACTGCTAAAGCATCTATGACTTAAAGATATGGCCTGAGTACTTCCAAAATGCCCGGTTGATTCATAAACCTCCTCCATATATTGTGTCTGTTGGAGGAGAGAAAGGTAGAGTAGGGTGTGGAGACTCTATTTTCTATAACAGTGATGAAATCTTGGTTTAACCTTACTGCTGAGATTGCTGATGGAGTTTTGATCGTCACAGGATGTACAAATACACTTCAAATCGTTTCAAGACTCGTGCAGAACAAGAGGTGAAGAAAGCAGAGCACATGGCGAGGATAGGTGAGTCCTGGGGGTGTGCATGCATCCTGATTTTGCTGTAGCAAAAGGAAGGACGAGACTGTCTCACTGGATATCACCTGAAGTTGTTTGTTTCTGTGATCACAGAATTAGTTACTATGGATGGTTGAGATTTGCTTCTGTGCAATGGAGGGAATTTATATTGTTCCCGAAGACCACTTCCTCTAGGGAATACATGTAACAGAATAGCCCTTGTGGTGCACAGCTCTCCCCTTCTCCAGCCGGAGGCCTGCGTGTCTGTTATCCCACAGTTCTGTTCTCCTTGGATTCGTTCCCTGGTGAAGGAGTTGTTCAACAACAGATTTGTTCTATTAGATGTAAAGCGATCTGGGTGTACAAGAGAATCCTGGTGTTTTATTTATGTCCTTCTTGTTCCAAGACTGTGTTCTGTCCATCTAGTTTACCCTTGCTATTAATCTTGTCCACAGGAGAATCCATACTTGATAGTATTGGGTACTCAACATATAGGAAACACATAAGCTACAAGTATAGCTTTTAATTTACAAAATTTAACAAATCCTTCCCTGCAACCACTGATGGGGAAAACCCATAGTGCTGGAGGTATCTTGAAGTTGGAAGACTTATTACTCTGTGTCTTCTGGTTTCATACATAAACCAGATGTTGCAGAGGTACGTGCAAGAGCTGCTCTAGGCACATGCACTGGTGCAGATCAGATAAGGGTTATGGTTATGGTGAGGAAGAGACAGTTCGACATACGCACTCATAACAGCAATGTGGTTTTGACCATGCCCAAGGCAGCAAAAAGAACTTATCTGTTTTTCTGTTCTTATTCCTTTATCAGTATGGTCCAGCACGATAGATGATGAAATTTAAGCAGTTTATCCTGTGCCTCCATCCTCATAGATGAGTTTTTTAGACTGAGGCCTATAGCCAGAGCAGCTGTTCAGCAAACTTGCATTCTGCTCAAGAAGACCACAGATACGATGATTTGGAAAGGTTTCTTTCTTGCAGCAGTACATGAGGCCTTCATGATGTCTAAACGGTGAGCTTTAGTGTACTGGCATTGAGGAATGCTGCCATTCAGTGTCCTGGTGCCAAGAACAGATACCGACACTGAAATGGATATCGACACTGAAACATAAACTCACCTTCATCACCAAATCAGTTCACTTTGTCCAGTAGTGAAATGAGTGTTAAACAAAGAGCTCTGAACATGCTGAGAGCTCGAGGCGAACATCAGACCTTTTTCTGCAAGAATTGACTGCATTAAGTCCTCAGGGCTAAAACATTCTTGTAGCATTAACCTCAGCTTCAGTGAATGCTGACTCTTAATTTCTGTGTGCGTGGTGTCCTGCTTAGGGCACGTGGTTTTGTCTGTTCAGGCCTCCATTCTCAGACCTGGAACTGAATTGTTCCCTGTCAAACGTTCCTCCTAAGTTGCCATTGCTTTAATAGAGCAGGCGTCACCTTATGGCCGCGCATCACTCTGTTCTTCCCTTCAGACCTGGCTGTGTTTAGTTTGCCAGCTTCTACGATCCAAGCTTAGATACAAATGGAATGTGTAAGTGGATGTGTTTTTCAGCTGTCTCCAAACTTCTATGTTTTCACATTTAGCCAAGCTGTGGGTGCACTGTGAGGACATAGGGTGACTTAAGTCTGTCACGCAGTGCAGTTAAGCTGTTCCTTGCTTGATCAGTTACTGTGAACCTCAGAGTGTGTGGGAGCTAGAGTAACAGAACACCAGCAGAGCACTGAGAAGAAAGGGAAGGTGACCTTCCATGGTCTAAGCAAGTTGACTGCCCGTTTGCATTGTCACTGGACACACTACAGATGTGCATTTCCACATGTAATCCTGAGCATAGCACTGAGCATAGTGGCGGCCACTATGGTCATCTGGATTCCTTCTGGTTGGAAAGAGAGCACTGTTTTTTGGAGAGATGCTGCTTGTCTCCAGGAGCCTATTGTGTAATACTGTTGTGTGATATTCTGCTTCATGTTGCATATCTCATCCTTTCTTCTAAGCAATTTTTAATGGATCAATCTGTTTCTGTTAGAAATCTCTGCATTTACTCTCTCATCAATTTCTGCTCCCATAAGCTCACACGGTGCTGCAGTAACATCAGTTCTGCACCAGCAGCCAAAATGCCTCTGTGAGAGGTAAGGTCCAGGTGGCAGCTGCAGCTGGAGGCTTCCCCTGCCCAAACAGGGCATGACTTGCCAGTCTGCATTTACCATGGGACCTCTTAGTGTGTGGGATGGAGAAAAAAAGACATGCTCCAAACAGTTAGTTCTTTGTCAGTACAGCTGTAAGCACAACAGCCTTCTGACATGAAAGGGAGTATTAGAGGATCGTAGCCAACGTGCTTTTGGATGGGAGAGCGTGCAGATGCAAGGTATGTGTTGCTAACTTGCTAGAGCTGTTTGTGTCTCCATTTTAGGAAGGAATTTCTCTGCTGAAAATGAAATTTGCTGAATGAATCTAAAGTGGGCGGGTGTACGGGGTGATGTGTGCCAGCTGGCACGCGGTCTTGTTGGTAACATGTAAAAGAGGTGGGAAGAGGAAGTGCTTTTTTAGTGGTAAAATTTGTGTATGCAAAGAGCATTGGGCATAATGGTGGGTTTTCTGGGTCCTGTTCTGTGTATAGCACAGATTAGTACTTTTTTTTCCAGGAAGAATACAGTGAATATCACAAATGCACACCTTTCTGAGATATCCTTCCTTTAGATGTGCTTTCACAGACTTTGGCCCTGATGTTACGCTACTGTTGACCGTGACCTCTGCCCAAACTTAAGGTGGTTTGTTAATGCTGTCACCTCATACATAACATATTCTTTTGTACCTTTTTATGTTACTTTGTCACCTCTCCCTTGTATGGGTAATCCAGCAAAGGCTGCCTCTGGAAGTGTGTTAACCTCAGTTGCATGCCGTGCTGCGTGCTGTCTGTATTGAGTGGCTAATGTTGTTGGTGCTGGTTAATATTGTTCCTTCTCTTTGTGTTTCAGCGGAGGAGAAGGCTCGGGAGGCAGAGAGCAAAGCCCGTGCGTTTGAGCTGCGCCTCGGGGGGGACCTTACGCGGGAGTCCAGGGTGAGACTTCTGCTTTTCCACCGAGTTGGGTGTTAGGCACTGAGGGAGAGGTTCAGAGCTGCAGCTTTGGATGTGAGAGCTAGCTGCTTAGCACCTGCTGTTAGCACTTGGCTATGGAAGGGGAGCAGCTGGTGACTTCTGTTGGAGATAAGTTGTCAGCAGCGTTCAGTCATCAGCGGTGTCATCACCGCAGGACGTGCTTAAGCGTGTCTGTTTTCCAGCCCCACAGAGAAGGAAGCGTGCTGATATTCCAGTGCACACATCTTTGGATACATATCCATGGGCAGGCAACCCCCTGCCAATACTTGAGCTTTACTGTGAAGGTGCTTTGATTGGTGCTCTTTTGAGGCAAAGTATTTGAACAGAAGTAAAGTTACGGGGATGTTGTCGTTTTGCTTTGGTTCCTCTCTTGCTGCCCTTGCAGTTTGATCCTCAGTTTTCTCAAACCGTTGTTAGGAAGTTCTTTTTGTTTCCTTCTGATGGTACGTCACGAAGCTGCAGCCCTGCGCTGAGGCTGTGGGCTTGGAGAGGTGAGAAGGCCGAGCTGGGAGGGAGCTGCCGGATGGATCAGCAAGTGGCCTGAGCTTAACATTACTCCTTAGTGACAGCTAACGAAAAATGCAGCATTTGAGTATCCCAGCTATTCCCCTGTTGTGTCCTGCCCTTCACCCTGTGGCTATGGTTGCACTGACAGTTACATTTAGGCATTTCCTTTTAAGCTGTGTAGCTGCTTAAGCAACCCAGCAACTGGCGCAGCCCTGAACGTTTGGGAGCGCTAATTATTGCCCACCACAGCTGGTGAATTCTTTACGTTTGTAAGATTCGTGGGATCTTTTTGAAGAGGGGGAAAAAAACGCAGGAGTTGAGTGTGCATGGATTTCCCAGCGGCACTTTCACTGTGCTGTACGTGTCGGCAGGTGACGCTACGTCAGGTGCAGAACTCCGCCATCACCATGCGCCGGGAGGCCGACGTCAAGAAGAGGATTAAGGATGCGAAGCAGCGGTGAGTACATGAGTACGAGCTCTGATGTTCTCAGCCCGCTCACTCCACGTACTCCAATGTTTCTCCTGCTTTACTTCACGTGATGAGAGTGAACAGTTCAGCTCAGAGCTTAAGTGTGTGGGCATCGTGTGTGTGCCCCGGCTGATTGGCCGCAGGGATGGAGTTGGCTTTTCGGATTGCTTCTGCTGTTCCCCTCTTAGTTCCTGGAAAAAAGTATTTGCAAATAGCTTTTTCTTCTTCTTTTAACGTCAGCTTTTTTCATTCTCTTGCTTATCTGCTTTTCATTTACAGTTAAGATTCAGGGAAACAAGCAGACCCTATCAACTCACAGTGAAATGACTTCTGGAATTGTAGGGGTGTTCCCCCAACGCCTGTTGAATTCTCTTACGGTCCTTGCCATGAATTCCTAAGATGCTGTTGTAACTTTGCTACTGAGGCTACAGTTATCTTTGCTACTGAGGCTCTCATAGGAATAATTAACTCTATGTATACAAGCTTTCTGCAGCTTTTTCATATGCATTTCACAAAGGAAGAGTTTTCACAAATCGTAGCAGAAAACTTAATCTCTCAAAGCAAAGGCTGATTAACTTAAAGGCTGATTAAAGTGAAGGCTGAGCGTGGTTGGGGATCTGTATTTACCATGTCTCTGTTCCTAGCTGCTTGTTTTGCATGCTGATTTACATGCCTGCGTAGCTCAGGACTATCCCACACTTGTTGCCAGAGATGAACTGAATACGTTTTAATATCTTAAATAATTTTAATTCAGAAATGGTAGAGCTGTGATCTTCAGCTTCCACCCAAATTGTCCGTTTAAGGTTTGTCTTTTAATTCTTGGTTTTGACAGCACTGATAATGTGTGGAGTATAACTTTGTCAGCGGGACAGCCTTCCTGCCAGTGGGCGAAATGCCTTTTCCTTTAAGAGAGCTGAACGACAAGCACTGACCTTAAAATAAAGAGGTTCGCTTCTATATGGCCCTCACTGATTGGAAATGAGGAATTCCAAACTTTCTTCAGCAGCTCTTTCTGCTTAAGTGTGAGTGAGTTTGGGTCGGATTTCAAATATGTGGTGATGAGGAAAACAGATGTATGTGACAACCATCAAAGAGGGAAAATGGCCTTCTGTCCTGACTCTGAGTAGGCTTGGCTGCCTGCACAGTGCTGTCTCCTTCATGTGTAATCTGAAGATTAGCAAACAGCTCTGATGGCTTTGTTTTGAGATGAGGGGAATCTCAGAAGCCAGCAGTGGAACAGGAGAGGTTGCTGCCAGCAGCTTTGAGGCATATTGGTCTCTTGTGTCCCATTCGAGGCCTTATGGGAGCTTCTGTTTCCGAGAAAGGGTATATATATACATCTGTGTGAAGACAAGGGTGACCTCAAGAAAGCTGAAAACAGACATGAAATGAATCTGCTTCTGGGATTTATTTTGAGGCACTTGAATGTTAAGATAGACTCCGGTCTTACAGCTACGGGTTACTACTACGTAACGCTCATGAACGCACAACGCAGATTCTCTCAGTATCTGATAGTGGCAGTGGACAGCCAACAGATGTGAAAGAATTCCAAGCCTTTTCAGCTGGACGTGGTTCAGTGGGCACAGTGGTGATGGTTTGTGGTCAGACGTGGTGAGCTTAGGGGTCTTTTCCAGCCTTAATGATGCCATGATTCTGCTCTATGAGTTGACCCCTTAGCAAAGCCAAACACCTCACTGGGGCAGTGCACGTAGGTGCAAGGCAGGGCAGTGGTACAGACGATGCTGCGTCATAGTTTCAGGCTGAAGGTTTTAACTGAGGTATCCTCATTACGAAAACCCCTCCGTTTGGGTTTCATGAAAGCTTTGGAATCTGCTTTAATCTGTTAAAGAATCACAGAATCACACAGAATTGTAGGGGTTGGAAGGGACCTCCAGAGATCACCTACTCCAACCCCCCTGCAAAGCAGCTCCCTAGACCAGGTTGCACAGGATGATAGCTCTTTTTGTAAGATATGGGGGTTCTGTTTGATTTTGTAACACACAGACATGTAAATCTCTCAAGGCATTCTGCACGGCAGGAGATACAGTTCCTGATAGGAATGGAATAGGAATCTGCTGATTCGGGTTCAGAAATAGTGTATATGCTCACAACTGTACCTAAGGCCACTTCTGCTGAAGTTGTGTGCTGCATGAAGAAGTCAGAGATCGCACAAATCACCAACCTGACGCTGCCAGGAAAGAAAACCAGGAGCTCTTCTGAGGCTGTTGGTTGTGTTGTTCAGCTTTCAAACTTGAAATAAGAACCTTGTAGAACTCGGAATTCCGAGAAATCTGACTATCGAGACTGTGGTTTTGTATCAGAATACACGGTTAGTGCTTTCTTCAGCACAGGGAGCTGCATCTGGAAGATACAAACCGACGTTGTGCCTAACGATGTGTTCATAAAACCCTGCTCTGCTGGGGTGTTTTAAAAAGCAGATCCGAAATAAAAGCCAAAAAACCCATTCCCATAGGAGAAATTGCATCCAAATGAATGATCAGATTGCGTCCGCAGATAACGTTCAGCCTGAACTGATGTCTGCACTGCAAAGTCTTTGTGTTTTACTCACCTTCAGACGTAACGTACGGTCAGCAGAATTTCTGGTTTTTCGAAACAAAAATCTTTCCAACCCTCTCAGGTTTTCTTCCATTCTTTCCCAGGGCGCTGAAGGAGCCCAAGGAACTGAATTTTATCTTTGGTGTGAATATCGAGCAGCGGGAATTGGACGGCATGTTCATTTATAACTGCAGCCGGCTGATCAAGATGTATGAGAAGGTGGGCCCACAGCTGGAGGGTGGCATGTGAGTTCTTGGAGATTTTTCAGCACTATTTTTGCTTACGTCTGGCATGTCCTTACACATAACTTAGGCCTTCCGATAATCTTCTTCTGCGTTAATCATTCTTCGTGAGCATGAGAGTTTTTCATCTTATCAACCTTTCGTTTGGATTCCGACAAATAAAACGCGTGTTAACATTTCGCGGTACTTCCGTGTTTTCCCAGTTGAGTTCTCTCCATACCAGCTCGAGTGTGAATTAGAAAGCTGATAAACTGAAGGACAGTACTGTTGCAAGAACGTGTGTATGTGTTTGTATGTGTGTCACCCGCTGTTCTCGGTGGTGTCTGTCTGAACAACGGCCTGCCGGTTTAATGCTGTTCCTAACTGTGTGCTCCTCTTACAGGGCATGTGGTGGAGTAGTAGGTGTCGTGGATGTGCCCTATCTGGTTCTGGAGCCAACTCATAATAAACAAGACTTCGCTGATGCCAAAGAATACCGACACTTGTTGAAGGCCATGGGAGAGCATTTAGCTCAGTACTGGAAGGATGTAGCTATAGGTAATGAAGCTTTACAGTTTCCATGGGCAGGAGGGGGGGACTTTGGCTGGAAGGGAACTAAGGGAGAGGACAGCCAAGAGCGAATGTGGTGTTTTTTGTGATTAGAACTCCGCATTGAATGGAAGCGTGTTTGTTTTCCAGCCCAGAGGGGTATCGTCAAGTTCTGGGATGAATTTGGTTATCTGTCGGCGAACTGGAACCAGCCTCCATCTAGTGAACTGCGCTACAAACGCCGGAGGGCCATGGAGATTCCTACCACCATTCAGTGCGGTGCGTCTGAGCGGGTGCAGTTTGAAGGTTGCTCCTCCGTGGGGAGGGAACTCCTGGCTGCAATTTAGGGACAGATAAATGGGAGGAGGTTTGAGATGAGCTCCTCTATCCTGGTTTCCTGCTCATCTCCTTTTGAGTTCCCTTTGCCTTTTACCCAGCATCTGCTGGTACACTGAAATGTCTTAAAATAAGGTTTTGTTCTTGCACAGTGTGTTGATCATGTGTTCTTCAGGCACCCTTACAGAATGTACTCAGCAGCAGAGTTGAGAGTGGGCTTAGAAATGTCCTAGGAAGTAGAACTGACCCATCTCAACACAAAGAAGATCTCAAGCTTTCTCCTAAGCAATGGAGAGTGTCCAAGTGACTTGTGTTCTGGTGCACCGAACTGCTAAACAGCTCTAGATATCAGCACTGAAGGGGAACCATTTACAGTCATCTTTTTAGCTTCCCTTTTGTGCGCTGCTGAATGGCTCTGGCTGAGCCCTTGCTCCAGCTGGGAGAAGGGAGATCTCAATGTAACCACTTCCTCATTTCATAGAGGGATACCAAACTCCCATGACCGTTTTCCCACGGGAACTGGGAATGAGGATGTAGCAAGGAACGTAATGCCAATCTTTTGGAATTATTTGTCAGGCTCTCCTCCTTAGATGGTTTTCTCAGCAACTTCCAGGTTCCTCACGCATAGGAGGAGCTTTCCTGTTATTCTTCATCATCTTTGCTGTTGACATCTGCTGCGAAGTCCTCTCAGAGCCTGATTTAAAAATGGTTTTATTAATGTTTAAGATGTTGGTTTCCTGGTAGTCCAGCAGTGCCCTAAAAACCAACCCCAGTACATCTGACTCATCTAAAATCTATTCAGTTATTATCTAATTTTAGTGGTTGTGTGTGTGAGCTTTTAAGTGTTGGTGCCAGTAAGGGGCAGCCTGCCCCGAGGTGAGCAGTGATTGCAGGATGGGCTGCTCAATTGGTAAGTGCTGTCGTTGCAGCAACGAATGCAAAGTGCTCAAGTATCAGCTGATGCCAGGCTTCATCAGATTGTTATGGTTGCTTTGTTGACCAGATGGGAGGTTGTCCTCAAAGTGGAGGTATATGTTGTGTGCGTCTGTACTTTGCCACTAGTCTTAATTGTCATTGGATGTGTTTTGGGAATAGATGTGATCTTTGAGCATTAAATAAGCTTGAGAAGTGCTGTAGAAAGAGAACTGACTGTGTGCCTCAAGCTGGGTATTTCTGACTTGCACAGTGTTTACTTTAACAGATGTATGCCTGAAATGGAGAACTCTCCCATTCCAGCTGAGTTCAGTGGAGAAGAATTACCCTGATAGTTGGGTGTGCTCTATGAACCCTGATGCTGAACAAAATAGGTAAGAATCAGTGAAAATAAATAATGCCTTACTTGCATATTTATGGTCAGGAGTTCTTCGAGAACAGTTGGACAGACAGACGGTAGTTCTGTACCTGCATGGCACGCCTGTAGGCTGTGCTTCCAGACTAACCAAGCGGTGATGACGTACCTAGCAGGAGCTGACCTGCGGGTGGACGCGGCACATTAGTGTGTGATCTCAGCAAGTTTGCTGGATGCAAAACTGGAAGAGAGGCTCTTTTGCCAAAGGGTTGTGCTGCCCTCCAGAGGGACCTGGACGTGCGGGTGGAGTGGGCTGATAGGAACCTCGTGAAATTCAGCAAGAATTGCTGAGTCCTGCACCTGGGGAGGAACAGCCTGAGGCACCAGGGCATGGTGGGAGAGCCCAGCTGAAAGGAAGCTGTTCAGAAAAGACCTGGGGGTCCTGGAGGGCACCAACTTGAACATGAGCTGGCAGCGTGCAAACAGGAGGAATGTTGGAATCCTGGGAGGGTGAGAAGGTATTGGTAGTAAAACCGTACCTGGAGTACTGTGTCCGGTGCTGGGCTGCCCTGTACGAGAGACGTGGTCACAATGGAGAGAGTCCAGTTCAATACCACAAAGGTGATGAAAGGTTGGGAGCACCTCTGCTGTGAGGAAAAGCTGAGAGCTGAGATTATTCAGCCTGGAGGAGAGGAGACTTAGAGGGAATCTCGTCAGACCGTTTATTAAATACCTGAAGATGATGGAGCCGGGTTCTTGTCATTGGTGCTCAGTGCCAGGACGAGAAGCAATGGGCACAAGCTGAAACAAAGGAGGATCCTCCTTGAATATCGGGAAACACTTTGACCATGGGGGTGACCATGAGCTGGCACAGGCTGCCCAGAGAAACTGGGGTTTCCCTCCTTGGGGATACTTGGAAGCCATCTGGAAATGATCCTGGGCATCCTATCCTAGACATCTCTGCTTGAGTAGAGGGGTTGGACTGGTTGGCCTCCAGAAGGTCCATTCCAACCTGAACCATTTTGTGCTTCTGTGAAATTAAGTTCCTTTGTGGTTTTTCTGCACTGTCACTGGAAATAGGATTGTAGCCATAGTTCACGCAGTCAAATTCTTACCCACCTTTGTATTCACCGGTCTGTTCCCAAGCTTTGTTTAATATGGCTCCAGGGCTCTGAACTGGTAATTCCCAGTGTAAATAGTGTGGTTTTTACTGGCATTGCTTTTGATCCTTAAATCATGCATTTCCCAGGGAGAAAACAGTTCTCTCTGAGATTGTGGCCACTGCAGAAACAATGCTGCACTAGGGATGGGACATGGAAACAGTGCTGCAAGTGAGAGAGGTATAGATTCTGCTGTCTGTACTGAAGTAGTCTTGCATTCCTTTGGTGCTAGGTGTGAAGCTCCAGAGCAGAAGCAGAAATTACCAGTGGGAACCCTGAAAAAAGACTCAAAATCACAGGAGGAAAAGCAGAAACAGCTGTCAGAGAAAATCCGCCAGCAGCAGGAAAAACTAGAAGCTCTGCAGGTAAACCTGGGGGTCTCCCACTAAGCACAGCAGGCTTCGAGGGGCCCAGTGCAAGCAATGATGCTGAGAGTAATGGCCTCTCATACCACATGTGCTACGTCGCATTCACTGAGTGGGATTGTTTTAATGGAATATCTCAACTCTCATTTCCTGTTAGGAAGGTGGGAGTTGACTGTTGGTGTTCTGATCTTGAGAGACAGCAGAAAACACCTTCTTTACAATTACTGACCTTTTTTGGAAGTGGAAGGCTGTTTGCTGGGCTGGGTTCGTGTCGCTTGTAAAGGTAAACTTTCTGGGTTTTCTTCTTTTCCTAATAGAAAACCACACCAATTCGATCTCAAGCTGACTTAAAGAAGCTGCCTCTGGAAGTGACCACACGGCCTGCAGGGGAGGTAATTGGGGTACCACTGTGGCTCTTCTGTGCTGTCCTTAGCTCAGAGCCTGACTTTTCTGTCTGTTCTCTCTCTATACCTTCATTTGTTTTGGAACACGCAGTCAGTGACTCGATCTCAGCGTCCACGCTCTCCCCCCTTACCCGATGTCATCAAGAATGCTCCCAGCAGACCACCATCGCTCACACCTTCTTCCAAGTCCGCCAGTCAGCTGAAAAAGAGTTCTTCGACCTGGACGAATATTAACGCTCCCAGACTGGCGAGCATCCTCTCCAAGGAGGAGGCCAGCACTTCCAAGACGCACCACAACGCTGTGACAGCCACGGAGTCTAACAGCACTTCAAAAGCTCCTGCCAAACCAACCACACCAACAAAACCGTCCTCTGCTGTCCCGCAGAGCCCCAAAAGCCCACGTGAGGCACCCAACTCCAAATCTGCCAAGGTGTCAACACCAAAGAAATCTGCCACTGTCAAATCGCCGCAGGTGAGACTCAGTGGGATGAAAACCATCAGCTCTTTCCCTCGTGCTCTGCATGGCCCGTGTTGCTGTGTCACATCGCAGAAAAATAATGCAGCGTCGGGGTTGAGGCCTCCTGTTATCGGATGGCACCCTCTAAAACCTTGAATAGTGAAGATGCTGAGCTGGTGGCGCTCTCTGTTTGTTCTCTTCTGTTTGGTTTCTAACGTTTACGTACTTAGAGAGCAGATTTTGGTGATAACGTACCCGAGTTACAGCTGGAGCTTCTTTGCTTCCTTCAGGCCTACAGCCCCCGGAAGAGGACCATACACGCTACCGAGGAGATGTCCGAGGAGGAAGTGGAGTGCAAGAAGGAGAGGACAAAACGAGGCAAATTTGTAGCGGTGAAAGAGGAGAAGAAAGATCCCAGCGAGGTGGTGGTAGAGGTGAGAGTGCACAGGGTTCTGCAGCAGAAGGTGCTTGTCGTAGTGTTTGCCATCCTGTCAGCAGACATCTAATCTGACCTCGCTTTGCTTGTAGCTCACAGACAGTGCAGGGGAAGAAGATGTGGCAGAACTGAAGAAAGCTCAGAAAGGTGAGAAGTGAACTCATGAGGTAGTGAAAAAGAGCTGTTTCAGAGCTAGATCCACTGGTTAGATGTGTCATTTCATTAATGGGCTTTCTAAAGAAGAGGGGCTGAGAGACCTCTAGCAAAGATGCTATTGCACCGTCTGTCAAACCAGTTAATTCCTGCAGCTTGTTCCCAAGGTGCTGAATGGAAAGTGACCCAGTAGAGACCCATAGGAATTGTCCTAGTCTAATATGAGCCTGAACAGCATGTCACACAGCCCAGAGTGCAGCAGAAACACAGTCTGAGAGTGCCGCATCATATCCTTGCGTATTAATGTTTCTAAGTAGAAGTTCAGCTCTGTGATAGGGGTGTTTTTATTTTATTTTTGTATTTATGTATTTTATTCTGTATTTATAGGGTGTTCACGTACATTTGAAGTAACACAGTTCTAGGTTAGCTCCCAGTGGCTGTCTTCTCTAAAGATGAAGCAGAACGTGCTCTCCAGCATCCGAATATTTGCCAACATCTTTACTGTCTCCTTCCTCTCAGATAAAGGGCTGCATGTGGAAGTCCGTGTGAACAAGGAGTGGTTCACAGGCCGTGTCACAGCTGTGGAAATGGGCAAGCATGCAGTGCGCTGGAAGGTGAAGTTTGATTATGTTCCTACAGACACCACACCAAGAGATCGCTGGTAACTATCTTCAGCTACTGGATTTTGGAGGCTTGTTGTGCTTTCAAGAGGAAGACTCTGGTTTACTTACGTAGATACTGAAGACAGAAGTACGTTGCTGCCATGTCAGGGAGCGTGTGTGCACTCAGGGCTGTCCAGCTGCTTGGCAAAGAGTGAACACAACAAACTCAGTACAATCTGCTCATCACTTGAACGTGATGCTCCTATGGAGGCAGCTGTTGTGTAATCTAGAGGTCTCAGTGTCAGATACGTTCAGGTTGTGATGAAGCTGTTCAGTGTTTCAGGTATGGCTAATGTAGACAGATACATCTGATCTTCCTTTTATTCTTTTTTCCCCTTCTCAGGGTAGAGAAGGGCAGTGAGGATGTGAGACTGATGAAGCCTCCCTCTCCAGAGTGCCAGACTCCAGACACGCAGCAGGAAGAGGGGGTTGTTGTGGCTGAACCTTCTACCTCAGAATGTGTCAGAATTGAGCCAGACACTACGGGTCCAAGCAGCGGCCAAGAAACAGTAGACTTACTAGTTCAGATCCTTCGGTGAGTTCACAGTTCTCCTTGGGAGCTGCTGCAGTCTGAGTGCTTTAGTTTTTCAGACTCAAACTCTGCCTTTGGTTTCTCTTTCCCGCGTAGGAATTGTTTGCGATACTTCTTGCCTCCAAATTTTCCCGTTTCCAAGAAGGAGTTGAGTTCCATGAGTTCGGAGGGGTTGCTGGCATTTCCCTTGGTGAGTTCGGTACATCTGGAAAAATAAACTGTGTAGTTGGTTGGGTTTTTCTCCCCCGTTCTTAACGGCGAGCCCGCATCCACTGCTTGCAGGATTGTGCAGCTGAAAAGCTTACTTGTATCCTGAGCAGACCAGTGTAGCTGAGGGGGAAAAGAGAGTTCATGAGTGGTGCCTCACGTCTTCTATTACCATACATCTGCGTGGGAAAGCTGCTGGCTGCTCCTGCCTGAAGTTCTTGGCCATTGCTGTTAAGTTCTTAACAAGAGAGGCCAGGTCGGAGATCTGTAGAAATGGAACGTAGGCGCATCTGTTCATTTCCCCCCAACCTTTAAGTCCTACTTACAAAGAGACAATCTGAAAACTAAGAGGGAGCATGGAAGCCAACCCCCTTGTACTTCTCCAGATGACCAGGCTCACAGAGATGGAGCAGAATGTCAAGATTCACAGCCCACCAGTGATTCACCTTAAGGCTCTTGGTTGAGCAAGGAACATATGGGATTCTGCACAGGGGTCAGTATCCATATTTCCTTGATGTACGTACTGAAGCTGAGAACACATGCTGAAATTCTCTCCGAGTCCTTACCAGCAGAGTAGCAGAAACGTATTTGTTGTGAGTCAGTGCTTCTGTGAGCTGCAGCACTGTGCTGTGTTCAGGAAATATTTCATAGGCTTTGAGGGCTTTTTCTTCCACCGTAGTTTGAATGACTGGAAGGAGGCCCCCACACAACAGCTTTGTGGGTTTCCTTCCCTAACCCAGGGGCATGTGTTCTCTGAACAATATCACAAGTGGTGGGAGTAAACCAACAGGGGATGCAGTCTTCTCTGCTTGAACAGTCTGTCCTTCCTTGGGTGGCTGAGGCTGCACCAGTGTCTGTGTGCTGGTACTGGAAAATGTGGAGAAAGGGTACCGGGTTCTCTGGCTCAGCTCTTCTCTGCCATACTGCCAAACCACGATATCCTTAATCTGAATTCAGTCCGCTTTTGTTGCATTTCTGGTCTTTGGGAAGGTGAAAACCTGTGTGATTTCTGTGCTCCATCCTGTAGGCAAATAAGGTGTGTAGATGGGAGCGTGGCATGGAATGCAGCCGCGGAGCGGTGTTACACTCGTGATGTGCAGTCCTGCTGGGAGCTGGCCCCGACTGCTGGGGTCTCCTTTACACTTAGTGCTTCTTCTCATGTGTCATCTTCTGTTGTTATCTTCCGCAGAAAGACTATTTCAAACAGTATGAGATGGGTCTGCAGAACCTGTGCAATTCATATCAGACGCGTGCTGATGCCCGGGCCAAAGCCTGCGAAGAAAACCTGCGCAACACTGAGAGAAAGCTGAAGGAAACAGAGGAGAAACTGCAGAAGCTGAGGACGAACATTGTGGCTTTGCTGCAGAAAGTGCAGGAGGTGGGTGAGCCACAGCACCGCCGTGACCTTCACCGGGCCGGGCACTGGATGGTTGAGTCCAGAACTGAGCTGTTCTTTGGTGCTTTCTCAGTGTGGTGCCGCTTGGGTGTCCAGAGCAGCAGGAGCAGCGACGTGCTGCTGTCACTGCCCGCTTTGCAGCCAGGATGCAAAGGCTGCTCGGGATGGATGCTGCAGAGGATGCTGTATTGCTGGACCTGGAGGGGTTTTGTTCTTTCCGTCCTCACGCTGCTCTTCAGGGTTCACTTTTTGACTGATATTTCTTGTTCTTTTCGTTTCAGGACATTGATATTAATACCGATGATGAACTGGATGCATATATCGAGGACTTGATCACAAAAGGAGACTGAGTAGCCCCATTACACGCCCTCAGGAAGCACAGAATTGCTGGTTGCTTCGATGGAGATGTGGATTCCTGCAGTGGAAGACTATGGCAGCGGATGAGAGAAGAGAGCTTGTAGGCAGTACTGCCATTGTTTCCATGTGCAGATGGTTGTGACTGAAGAAGACATTTGTGCTTTTGGAGAGTTTTTAACATTATAATTCTCTGAATTTCTTTCTTCCTTTTGTTTATAAATATTTATTTTTAAAACAAATGGGAACTGTGCCTGGTATGATGGCAGGGTTACTGTGCGGCTTTAGTGAAGTACAAGTATGGGTCCCCTTTTTGCATCTGAGGTAGATGTTAAACCTGGAAGACCAGAATGTCGTGCCCAGCAAGTTGTCTCATAAGAATCTGATAGGAACTTAAAACCAGGTCTTAAACAGTGGGAGAGGAGGCCAGGACTTAAGGCTTCCAAGGTAGTGACCTTGGTGTGGAGAAAAATAAGTTAGGGAGCTGGGCTATGGAGTAGAGATCCGAACAGTGTGTGACCACGAGTGGAGGGGATGGAGTTCTGAGGGTTCTTAAAGCTGTGTGTGGGGGTACGGAGCGGCATCTGCCTGTGCAGTTGCTGAGCGTGGGGTCTCTGGAAGCAGGTGGAGTTGTCGTGGTGCTGACAGCACGGAGGATGAGGATCCTTTTAAGGGAGCGTGGCTGCTTATGTGGCTCGCAGCGAATTGTGATGGTCAGAGGAAGAAAGCTGGAGTTCCTGTCCTTCCCTAGCAGCCATCGCACATTATTGCTGCTGCTCCTTTGCGCCATAATTGCAGCAGCAGCAGAACCCCTTGAGCAGCTGAAAATAAAGTGACCCTGTGTTCTGTCGTCACTCCCTCAGGTTTGTGTTGCTTTGATCCACTTGCTGTTCCAGGTCATTCTAATTGAAGCGTGCAATTCGGAGCCCTGAACCGCTCTTTTTGTGTGGCCCATGGGTCAGCAACAAGAACGCTGCCTTTCCCTCTTGCTCCGGGCTGGAGGCTGCACTCCAGCTCCTTGCAGACCACCACTTCTTGCGCGGATGATGTGGTTTGAATTCATTGGCCAGCCATGTGCTCAGCTCTGGGGCAAGGTGAGCACGAACTCCATGCTCTGAAACCTCTACAGCCTGACTGCTTAACGAGTCGCAGCGTGACCGAGACGTGCCCACCTCCAGGAGCACCAAATGAACTGCTCCTTTGCTATTTCTTTGGAGGCTGAATGTGTGAGAGATGATGGATATTGCAGGGGGGAAAAAGCAGTTCAAAGCAAACCTGTGTTACCAGACCACTCGAAGTTCTGCGCACCGCAGGAAAAAGAAAAAGCAGAAGAGAGGGAGGATGGGTTTGTTTCCCTGCATTTCAGGTCCTTAGGTTTTTACAAACGCCTTTAAAAACAGGAACAGAGTGATGTCTGGAGGGTCATCTAAGTCAGTTGCTCGGGGCCTTCCGGGGTATCACAGCTGTGTGCTGTTTCCTCAGTTGCTCTTCTTCCAGCTGAGTTTCTTATGCAGAAGCACCTAGAAGTACATGACTTGTGTTCTGTACCACGTCCTCTTTATCAGACCACCATAAAGAACCACCTCCCTTTAATCAGACCGATGTTGTACCCATCATTATCCATCTGGTTGGGAAATTATTCCCACCGCTACGACTTCGATACTCCATAGCATACATACTTACGATCATGCAATCGCTGGAGTTGGAAGGGATCACTGAAGGCCGTCTGGTCCAACCCTACTGCACTGAACAGGGACACCCACAGCTGATGAGGTGCTCAGAGCCCCGGCCCAGTGGGTGCCTGCAGGGACGGGGCATCCATGAAGTTGCAAACACGTGTGTTTAATGATGAGGCAGGAAAATAAATGCTTCAACATCAGCTTTTGGGTCTTGCTGCGGTCGTCGTTCCAGGACAGCTTTCCTACTCTTCCCTCGGTGTGTCTTGTGTGGAAGGAGCCCAAAGCTCACGGCAATGGGTCCTGCTGTGAGTGAGGGCTGTGGTCCTGTGCCTGCAGCTCCTCATTGGCTTTGGAGGGCTGTGCGTTGCTCCCGTTCCAGAAGGAGAGGGTCAGAACCCCACCAGCAGCAGATACAGGGTTTGATTTATGTCCTTTGATTTATGTCAAGTGGATGAACACCTTCCTTACTAGAAAGGCACAGGGACTGTTGGCCAAGAGTCCCTATGTCCTCCAGGCCTGGCGTATCCTGACCTACTCAGAAGAGCCCCCGGTTATCTTCAGTTCCCTCTTGTCTGTGGCCTCAGGATCCCGAGATGTAACTCACACTTCTGCCTGGGGGCATTAAGGCCCTCCCGAGTGGCACTGCTGTGCCATTACTGGAGGAGCAGGCTGCGGCTGCCCGTGCCCATGGCTCCGAGGCTGCGGATGGGGCAGCAGTGCTGCTCAGGCCCGGGCTGCTCAGCCCCCCTGGGCCGCTGTGCGGGGCTGAGGGAAGCTGCGGCCCAGCTGCCATGGGGGCCCATGAAGTGCCACATTGTCTGTGCGGGGGCTGCGGGCGCCTGGGAACGTGGGCACGTGCGGAGGTGCCGACCTCGTGCTGCCGCATCTCCAGGGCAACACCTCGAGGCAGGGGAGGAATCCCCAGCGCTGCAGGGCAGCCGCAGCCCGACCCTGGCTTTGTTGGCTCTGTGCTGTGTGTTGGGAAGCCTTCCTTTTCCTGCCAGCTGCCTGGAAGCGGCTGCGTCGCCGTGAAAGGCTCCGCCGACGTCTGCCCTGCAGGAGAGAAGGGACCCACTAAGCCCCGTGCCAAGGCACCTCCAGGGGCACAGTGGGCCCTTGTCCCCGTGCTGGGTGCAGCTGGCAGCTTCCCACCGCTGCCACGGGCTCCTGGCAGCAGCGGCGGCGTCCTCAGCCCCGCAGGGGTGCAGGGCAGCCTGTGCCTGGCCCGGCTGCGGGAGCCGTTGTGCCATGGCTGCTCATCCCGAAGCTCAGTGCACCCCCAGGGTGGGCCCTGGCTGCGGGGCCCCTTGGGGTTCTGTATGTCCTCGTGCTGGAGGGCTGCGTCGCCCTTTGGTTCCTTTCCGTTGCCCTCCCGCCCTCTCCCCAGCTCTGCCGGCCTTGTGTGAGCCGCTGTCCCACCGTATCCGAACCAGGGGATGAGCGGGGGGGGAGGGGCAACAACACGGGCAGGGTCAGCACTGCACATCCAAACCCATCCCAAAGCTCCACATCTGTCCGAGCCCGAGCAATGGGAGCAGATTTGGAAGGCAGAGGCAGTGCCCAGCTCCTGGTGCTGATCCAGCACCCGCTCTTCCTCCATGGGCACTTCGGTACACAGACACTCTGCACACATCTCCTGTGTGTGAAGCAGTGGAGCAGGAATCCAGGGAGGACCCCAGGCTGCCCCAGCTCCTTCTCCCAGCACAGGGGTTGGCACCTTGGGGCAGCAGGGAAGGGACCCCTCAGCCCGGAGCACAGTTATGGTGAGGGCAGAGCCCGCAGGGTCACCTCTGCCTATGCGGGACACGGCCTTGGAGCTGGCAGATGGCAAGCGCTTTCCATGCCGGGATGCCTTCCCTCTCCCCCAGCCCTCCGTCCCGGTGCACACGCTGCCCGCAGCGGGACCGGCTCCATCACCACCCCAATCTCCCGGGGCCCGGCAGCTCGCCCCTCATGCCCGTGGCTCTGGGTCTGGTTGGAGCTCACAGCCCAGGGCACAGCAGCCCCTCGCAGCAGCCGGCTGGGCAGCAGGAGGGCAGGACGGAGCCGGAGATGTGACCTGCTCAGCTGGAGCTACCGTTAAGGCAAAGGAGGAGCTGCAGGAGGGCTCCAGGCGACCGCGCAGGGCTCGGCACGCTGCAACTGCGGCCATGGGTGTGGGTGCTGGGACAGAGCAAGAAGCCCATTGGATTTGCAGAGCCAGATTCAGAGTAGGGCTCACCCATCCATGTATGAATGCAGAAGCGCGGCAGCAACCATCCGGCCCCGGGACAGGGCTGCCCCGTGCCAGCAGGAGGGGGTTCACGGCAGCCCCACGCTTACATCAGTGCAGGGGTAACTCCTGCTGAACGCACGCTCTCCGAACCCCGGCGCAGCTCGCTGCGGACACCCAGAGGCCGCAGGGTAATAACCCCTCGGATGCGGACCGGGTTCTCATACCGAACATCCCGGGTTGGAGGGGACCCACACGGAGCTCAGCGCAGAACACCTCCAGCGCCGGACCGCACCCGGGGCAGCGCTGCCCGGGCTCTGCGCTCGGCTCCCCCGGGTCAGCGCGGGGCGACGCTGTGCCGAGAGCGGGGGGGGGGACCGCGCCCACGTCCTCACCACCCCCAACCCCCCTCACCCCGAGTGGGCGCGGGCCCGGACAGCTCGAGGAGCGGGTACGGCAGCAGCCGTCGGGGCCCCGCGGTATCCCCCCGGTTCCGGCCGTCCCCCGCCCGTCGGGAGCTCCGGCCGCGGCGGGACGAAGAAGGGAGCGGGTTCCGAGGGCGGCGAGGCCGTTTATTGGGAGGGAGGGGCGCCGCTACACCTTGGTGCCCCCCGAGGACGGCAGCTCGGAGCGCTGCGTCGGGGCGCTCGGCGTGGAGGAGGCGGCGGGGGGCGGCCGGGATCCGCGCAGCCCCAGCAGCGCTCGGCACTGCGCGCGGAAGCGGCCGTCGAGGAAGGCGTAGAGCAGCGGGTTGAGGCAGCTGTTGAGGTAGGCGAGGCAGGTGGCGTACGGGTGCAGGCGGGAGATGAGGCCGAGCAGCGCGCACGGCAGCTCCAGCAGCCCGGCGGCGGCCAGCACGAAGAGGCTCTTGAGCAGGTGGAAGGGCAGCCAGCAGCCGGCGAACACCCCCACCAGCGCGGCGATCAGCCGCAGCAGCCTCCTCCTCGCCGCCGCTTCGGCTCTGCGGGGCCGCAGGTGGCGGCGGACGGCGCTCCCCACGCAGCAGTAGCACACAGCCATGAGCAGCAGCGGAGCGGCGAAGCCCAGCGCGGTGGTGCCGAGGCTGAGAGCCGCCGCCGCCCGCTCGGCGCCGCCCAAGCGCAGGTCGCACAGCGTGCGGTTCCGCGCGTCCCTCCGCGCGTAAGCTTTTTGTTTCTACTCCTGAATTTGTTAGTGTTTTGCTCTGATGGTTTTATTGAACCTATATGTATC
>JANHGO010004799.1:0-24211 GCA_024606505.1 Aquila spilogaster
TTGGGTTTTAGCTTCTCACCCATCAGCCAAGATAGTGAACAAAAAGCAATTAGTTCTTCTGCCTCCTTAGCAAAGGGGGGTTATCAGGTTTTCATCGACTCCATAAAATAGCGTAGTGAAGAAATGAGTTTGAATCCAAAAGTAGAGCAGAAAGGGTACAAGGGAAAAGGGGAGAGAAAAGGAAAGAAAATTTGCAGGCAGAGGAAATTTTACCTTTGAAATTTGGTGTCTGCTGATTTGGTCCTTATTATCTCTGTCTTTTTATTAGCTTATGATAATGCTTAGAGTCATCTCTGTATCACATGCTGCATTTCCTATGAACAAAGGCTTTGAGCAAATTTAATCCCCAAAATAAATTCTGTCAGTATCTAATGCAGGGATTAATTCAAATCTTGGAAATAAAGGGAAGAAAAGATTATTTTGCATCCCAGCTGGATGCTGTCTTACTGGTGTGTTACTACGATGTAAAGAGTTACATCTCTGTGATAAAGGAAATATTAGAATCTCGCGTACCTTTTGGTAGTATATTAACTCTTGCTGAAAGTCTGTGGCATGCAGACCCTGAAATATCTAAGACACTTCTAATAGTGGAACCTAAGCCACTCGAGTCCTGCAAAACTTTTGAAGGATACATATCTTTAAAAATCTGGAGTAAATGTGTTTGCTTATGTTCTTATTTGCTAGTTCAGGTAATTTTGTCAAGAAAAAGGCATACTAAAATTACTACTTGGAGAATTTGAGTGTATCAATGTTTCCATTATATTAAAAAAAAAAATCTGCCAAAAAGGTACTACCAGCAGTATTAATAAGTATTTTTAAATTGTAATGGATAGCTGTGTGTGTTTACTCAAATAATATTGTGTTGGTTTAGATGAAAAAAAACCCCACAAGGGTGCTATCACGTTCTCACTGTTTTATGTCTTGCAACATCAGATTTTTGAAATAATTTGTCTGTAACAATGACAAAGGCACAGCCCCTTTAGCTTTCAAGTATCGTTACGTGAACTATAGTCATATTTGACCTTCCTCATATATAAACAGTAACAAGTGAGGTTCAAGAGTTATGTTATTGTATTTATTTGTGGTTAGTAACCTTGAGGGAAAAAAGAAAGTTTTGGTCTTAATACTGCAAAGATGCTATAACTGTAAGCATGAGTGTGAGCTCTTTAAATAAAATGACACTGAACATATTTATATGATCATCATTAAAATCTTTCTAGGTTTGGGGATGTATCTTTTACATAGAGAATATATGATCAAGTCTACTTAAGTATTCCTGTTAGATGTTTTTGGTCCCACTGAGTTTGAACTAGCAGAGTTTGAACTCTTTGTGCATACAGCTAAGACCATGCACGTAGTATGATAATGTCTGTAACAAAATTTGGAATTGAAAGGGTTGTTATGGAATGCTTTCACCCTTTTTTGATCTCCATTAAATGCACAAATCATTGCAACTATTTTGTTTTACCAGCAGACTAAGAAAAGTTCAGTTAAACAGAAACTTCATCTGTGACTAAGTCTTGCAAATATTTGAAGGGCAACTCCTGAGTAAGTCCTGTGAAGATTTATTCCGTGTATATGAAGCTTTGGAGAACTGGAATCCTAATCTGTAATGATGAAGCAAACCCTTGTATGGTAGTTTAGTTATTCTACCGCTTTCTAAATCTAGTGATATCTAGGGGATTGAAGCAACAGCAACAAAACCAATGTTGTAACATAAAATGTCAGGATTTGAAAGAACGGGAAATCACAGAAGGAACAACGATCATAGGTCTGCACTGAGGTCTTTAGCCATACAACCCAGAGGATAGATTTGTTCTTGTCTGGAAACCAGCCCAGCTCAATTTAAAAGACCAGGTTCAAGAATTACTCAGACACAGTGTGTCTGGCTAGACTGGAGCAATTGAAATATTTGCCCACACAGTTGCTTACCAGACAATGTATTCATCTTTTGACAGACCTCTTATCAATATTATTTAACAGTTGTTTACTCCTAAAGCATCCAATTAGCAATTAAATGCTATTAAAAGGCTTGCATCACTTTTCATTTATTTAATTCCTCTGTTTCCCCAGGAAGATGTCACAGACCACATGCCTTAACTTTTTCCAGCAGGCAAATCTGAACTGTAATTCTGTACTGTGCATCAAACTTGATGGATATAAATAATGTGGGATGACAAACACACACATCCAGAAATCCAGGGGTAAAACCCCCCAAAACTGCTGACACATAAACCACCTGCTAGCTTGAGGTTCTCTGCTGCAAACCTGAGGGTTCCCACACTCATTTCACACAATATTTCATGCCTCTGAGATTTTAGGCCTGTAGCAGCCACTCTCCTGCTTGTATTCCCTGCCTTCACAGTAGTTGTCAAAACTCATTGCAAGGCAATTATAGTGATAACTACCAAGACAGAGGAGAGAAAATTAGATAAAATGTAAATGAAGGGAGATGATGCTGAAGCTGTAGGGTATGATCTCAGTGACCTCCTGTGGGGCTATGAAGAGGCACAGGAAAGAGCTACACAGCCTTGCTGTTTCATAATTTTTGTCATAAAGTTTATTTTGCTGAATCCTAAAAACTTAATTTGCAGGAATAAGAAGTTCACAGATCTCTTGGCTCCTGCTCTGGAGGGCATGTAGGAAATCTGAGGGGGGGCAGAGGGGAAGCAGCTCTGGACCTAGAAATGAACATTTACATTTTGTGCAGCTAAATACAAAGAATTTTTGTTCTTGTGAATCCTGTGAATGGGAGCTGGCAAACATCATAGCCAGTCCAGTAATGGGCTAGACCACCGTGGCTGTCAGCAAAAGGAAGTGAAAAAATGTAACAATTGTCTTTTAAATAATCCTGCTGGCATATGTTACTGTTTATCTAAAACTGAAAGCTTCTTCCTCTACAGAGTCAGGCTCATCTTCCAAATATCTGCAGCATACCCTTCAGGAAAATGAATAACTCTTCCTCTGACATGACTTCATAAAGGAACAATGTTTTGGATGAAAAGCCAAAGAAAGACGGGTAAAGTACTAATATTATTTTTCTACAGGAAAGAGAACCAGAACCAAAATTCCATGCATTCAAGGGGAATATTTCTCCCAATATTGGTAGTTTTCGATCAGGCTTGAAACACCTGCAGTGAGCCAGTAGTGCTATGTCACTGAAACCCACAAATGGTTGTACAAGACCATGAAAAATTCATGTGAAAGAAGAGAAATATTTTTAATGACCCATTTTAAGGGTCCAAAGTTGTGCTCATTATTATATTTCACAAAATTTCGATAGTGTTACACTGTCCAGTCACCAGTGATGGGATGTCTCATGCGAGTCTTTCAGTAGGGAGGGATTCTTACCAATTTAACTAGGACAGAGGAGAGATGAAGCAGCAAACAATATCATCATTGCAGGAAAAGAAAGTTAACACAGTTTAAACTGAAATGAACCATTTCAGTCCTTGGAGAATTTGTTCTCTGGGAACTGAGGTCTTCCACTCCCTCTGGATGGGATCCTGTCACTGTGCCATGAGAAAATCCATGTGTCTTTGCAGCCACATGTTCACCCCTGGGTGACAACACTGACACTTAAGTTTTTGGCAACTGTTTTTCAATATAGCTTTCCCCTTTACTTTCCTAAAACATCATCTCTTTGCCCCTGCCACCCTGTTACCCAGAGATTTGCTAGCTGTACCTAATCTATTCAGAGCATGCACCAAAATACAGCCGCCTGTACTCTTAGTCAGATAGAAGAATGAAAAGCTTTTTGGCAGCATCCCTGAAACATAAGTAGAATGAATTGCTGAGAAGGCCCAAATGACTCCAGTGTTAAAACAGCTCGTATCCATTTCTATGACTTTCCAGTTATTTCACATATATAGTCTGTTGTGTTTTCTTTCCTCCAGGTTTACACCCTGGCTGCATTCTGTAATTCTAGAAATGACTTTTGTTCACCAAACACTCCCATAAAATTTCAAAAGTTTTTAGTTGTTTATGTTGACTTTTTTCCTAATTTCATGATCCATCACACAATATTTTAAACAAAGTATTGCTCATTTAGAGACAGCTACATTCTGATAAGCACTGAAAAGGATCTTATGTTCTTCATTGCAAGTCATGCATGGGTTTTATGTATTATTTGTATCCCAAATCACTTTGGTGATTCCACGAACCATTCTATTAAATGTTTGATATTTAATGATAAAAATAAAAGGTAAATTTTCATGTCTGAAACTGGTTTGCCTGTCTTTTGATGGAAATTTATGTTGGTTTTCAATTTCCATTAGATCTCCTTTTTTATTATAAACCATGGTTTCTTTTATTTCATACTGGTAAATGCAGTGGAACAAAATTGATTTCAGAGAATTAAGTTCTATTTAGATTCATTTTAATTTTATAACCACAGTGCCCATAAGGTTTGCCTTTTGTGTGTGTGTTTGGTAGGAGAAAACTTTTTTTTAAAAATACAATATTATAGAAAACACATAATAGAAAACAGTAAAAGCTGCATGAATGGGAAAGTGGAAGAGAGAAGTAAATAAATAATCAGTTGCTAGAGATCCTAAAATCAGGTGCTATCTATTTGCTTACTCCCAAATTAGGTAAGTTAGCAACTGATGATAGTTGAGCATGACCTCCATGCCATATCATCTATAACATGTGTCCATCTGGCTTACTATAAATCTGCCTTGGTGAACGTGCCTCCAGTGCTCTAGGGAGTGTCATGCTCCATGCTCTACTTCTTCCCCATCTAAATTCTTGCTTCACTGAGCAGCCTACCTGAGCAAATGGGTTGGGGCTGTCCTGGCAAGCACATCCCCAGCTGTACCGGCAACAGCCTTGGCAGGAGCTGCCTCTTCAAGCTCTGGGCTACAGGTGTCTGGGGTGACCCTCAAAAGGAAATGTGGGAATATCTACATACTTAATTGACTGCCCTTGCATTTCCTGTGGCTCTCTACTGAAGATTTTAAGCACTGTATTTGACCTTAATTTCTCTAAAGTATTTAAAAATGAGCTAAGGTTTAATACCTGCTTTTGTCCTTTTCTGAACTCCATCCACCATCAATTGCTTAACTAACTCATTAGGGCCCTAAGCCAAGCAGATGTCTGAGCCAAGCATGCCTTTAAGACCTATTGAAAGGACTGGGACTATCCATGCCTAAAACCACAATGTGCTCTTTTCAGTGCTTGAATACCTCAGGCAACACAATTTAAATTTGGGGTTAAAGTTAAGTGTGTTTGAACAATTTGACAGACTAATTCTTTTTCTTTATTTTAAAAATATACACAGTTCTCTGTTTCCCTGCAAAAAGAATCAGTGCTACAGTTCTTTTTTGATTTTTGTTAGAAATTATTTAGAGTCTTCTAACCTAATCTTCCCTAATTTACTTTAGGATATTAGGTTGCATCTATTCACCTTGTTATCTAGATTCCTTCCATTTAGCCAAAAGCAATATTAAAGTCCCAGCAAATGTCATGGAGCTCTACTACTTCTTTTATCTTTTGCTGTTAAAACTTTCTTTGGAGTATGGGTTTTTACTGTTCTTTTGTTTTACTTTTTACTGGTTTACTTGTTTATTAGTGACTGATAGTTCAATGGGAGAGTGTCAGTGGCAGCGAGAAGCATCATTCTTACAGTGGAAAGTTTTTCTTTGAAATAAGTTTTTGTAATATTTTCTAAGAAAGGAACATAGTAAGCAAAAGGACAGGGAAATAGATCTGCTATATGAATGTTACATATGACTAATAAATAAAATATAGAAACCAAAATAACAAATGGTACATTGTAAAACTAAGCTTACTTTATCTTGATGGGACAAAAATCAAGTAGGAGTATGCCTTGCTTACATTATGAATTTTCTTAGCAATTGTTAACAGTTTTATTAGTTGCTTCTGTGCCCTATACAATGTGGCAATTCTGCCACTTAATTACATGTTAAATTCCAAATGCCACAGAATAAATATGTTCTTCCCTGCAAATAAACACCAATAGATTTGAAGAATGCAGGAAGAGTAAAAGATGTTGACTGGAGAACAAGGAGCCCGTTATGTTTCCCATCATGGAAAAAGTGAGATTCCATAAAGTTCTCCGGTTCCACTTTTTCTCTTGTAAAGGGAAAAGATTCTCTGTCTCTCTTTTTTTTTTTTGTTAATTATTAGACATTCTCCTGCCTGTCCTCCATCAAAAAGAAGGCATGAATAAAAATATTTCAATAATTTTGAGATTGGTTTGTAACTCTTTTTCAAGATTTTTTTAGCACATAAACCAATATTTTCCTGTGAAAGGTATGTTTTATCCAACCAAAGAAATATGTCTTTATCATAGAAGTTTAACAACTTCTAGCTCTATACAGCCTCAAGCTGGCTTCTCTGCGATCTGCACACCAGCCTAACCTATTCCTCCTGTGGAATGCAAGAAATGAAGAAAAAAGATGGAATAATGTCTTGTAATTCTGTTATACAGCATCTGTATGGAAGGATAAATGCAGACCCTTTGCATGAGCAAGAAGTAGCCAGCAAATTAGGGCTAGTAGCATTCCCTGGCTCTCTTGGCAATACCCATGCCAAACCTACTTACTCAGGCTTGAGGCAGGTACTGGCCTCTATAAGAGGAAGAAAGAATTTAGCCTTTTTCTTCATTAACATCTTCACAAAAAGTTTAGAAATCAGTCCAGATGGGGGAGTAATTTATAAATGCCATTAACCATCATTTTTGAAGTACCAAAATAACTTTGCAAAACCCTTTTTGCGGAAGCGTGTTGATTATTTTGCAGTAAATCTCATTGTCAGCAGAATAAGCTCTGCATTCTTAGAAAACTTTTCCTACTATAAACTAGGTATATCAAAGATGTAATCCAATAGACACAGAGACAAATCAATCAGTAGAGTTTCCTTATGAATTCTATGGGTCATTTCTTTAACATCATTCCATCATGTTCTTATTTCTGGAAAGTTTTACTAGATGTGGATAATATAAGGGTAGTGTACATTCCCTCCAGCAGCCATGGAGCCATACACTGCTATTAAATGTGTAATTTATATACTGTTTAATAAGACCTATGGAGATGTTGACTGTTTATATTTTGTATTTCTACTTCACTATGTTGCAAAGAAATTAGTTTCAGTGTTTCACAAAGAAATTTCTTAGTTTTTTTCTCTACTTAAATTACTTCGGAAGCCAAAATTCAATGAAATACACATAAATATGTTCGAGCTGTGTATCTGACTAAGCACATCTGAACAGTTATCCCCCTTTTTCTCAGAGAATTTCTGTATCCAGTAACATTCTAAAAATATAGTATTTGAAATTACTGGCATTGACAGATACAATGGCAATTGAGAAGGGCCATAAGAAGGATTTTACAACACTGTAATAATTTCACCTTTTTAATACAAGATAATCATTCCCTGCTGCTTCTGCATGTTTCATCTTACTCCATATATTCTAGGGACTAGGATATAGGGTATTCTGGATTTGTTGTGACTGTAGTTTCTGTTGAAGAATAAGATTTAAACTTTAGTCTTTCTATAGGAAGACAGAACTACTCCCTTTGATGATAAATCCTTGGCACAGGACATTGCATGCCTGCATCTAGATAAATCAGGTAATTTTACAGACTGATTTGAAATTGCAGATTACAATTAAAACCATGTAAAAATTACATGCACTTAAGAAGCCAGTCTAGTCTTACCAGCTTTCAAGCACTTGCAAGGATTCATTCCTCTCATTTTTTTCCCTCTCATACTCTTTTTCATTCTCTGTGAAGAGATAAACTGTTAAATTCAGTTTGAAGATACTTTAATGGTTTACCAGAGTAACATTTACCTGCTCCATGTACAGAGGGTTTCAAGAGGATTTAAAAAGGAACACAGAATTATCTCATTTTTCCATTTGCTGGAAAATTTAGAGCCAAGTTTTGTGACATAGAGAAAAAACTAAGATCTTGAACTCTTCTAGCTTTGGATGAAGAATGCAGGAAGAAGGTCGTTAATAGATAAAACACTGCAACTGCACCTTGGAGAAAGGTAATTGTGAAGTGAAAATCCCTGCATCATCACAAACAAGTTTTGTTAAATTTTCTTTTCAGATGATCAAGGTTCAGCATTGACCTGTTCTTCCTTTGCATTATTTGTGCAGCTGCTTGTGTTCCTATTAGTGATTATGAGTATTTACAGCCTATCTACCTGATTTAGCAATGTATTTTATAAAATTCCCTGCACCCAATACTTGCAAAGTAGATCAGAAGTTTTGGAGTGTGTTTTAGAAAAGGTATAAACTCTATTGTATGGTGATTATCACATTGACTATATAATATAATTTTTCAATAATTAAACTGTTCAGATTAGTTTTAGCCTCTGCTTGATTGTAATGAAGCTTTATGGGTAGCTGTAATTAACCTCTACTGATGTTAATTATGCACAAAGTGGGATCTTGGAACTGCTGACCATGCAATTCGTTAAATGACTCAGCAGGTGATATGGATTGCACAGTGTTTATATGCACTCTTTCAACCTATTGTACGATGTGAAGCCAAATTGGTGAGAGTTGTGCTTTGAAAAAAACATGCAGAATTTATTTCCATGGTAAAATCATTGAAGCTCATTTATCTTGGAGCTAAAATGACTACAGGTTTCACCAAGATACCTGCATAAGGGTCCTGCTGCAAAAAAACTTATTTGTAAAAGGTTATCAAGCCTAATTAAACTCGATTAAATTCCTCAAAGGACTCCTTTTATGAAGGTCCAGCTCCACTAAGAGCCCATACACAGAGTAGGAACACAAGTCTATGTACTACCTCTGCATTGACTTTACAGGTCATGGCAGTAACCTCATGAAATATGGAAGGACGAGGACACAGTTATGTTCTATTTCATGATGTAAAGGTGTTGGCATTTCAACAGGCAACTGCTCAAGTAGTTATCTTATGTAAAGCCTAAATTTTTAGGTCCATTTGTGAGATTTTTAGGAAAATGTCTCACTCCATTAGCCTACAGAGGATTAACTTCTGTTCTATGCAGGGTTCAAAACAGTTTATCAGTGCACAGTTTCTCCAAACTGCAAGCAATGCTAAAATTACAGACTTGTAAATAATTCTACAAACAGACTAAAGCAGTTAAATTGAAATAGCCCATTTTCTGTTAAAATGCAGAAAGTTTAACTGGCCATAAGCATGTTTAAAATGTGTTTTAAAAAGCAAAAAAAAAAAAACCCCAAAAACCAAAACCCAAACAAACAACCCAACAAAACAACAAACCCACAAACAAACAAAAAAAAAACCCCAAACCAAAACCACAAAACCCTTCAAGTTTGTGATTTTGTATGTAAACAAATGCAGATCAGAACCTGGGGCAGAAGCTCTCTAGTAAGAACTAAGGGCTCAAGAATCCATCTTTATCAGGAGGAGGGCTGGAACCTGTGGGGCCTCTGAAAATGTCTTGGTCTTTATCTTTGTAGGTCTACTCCAGTTCTTCTGGATGGGAGAAATAGCAGGGGGTAAAAATGTTGGGTTTGTGATAATGGTCTTGTACTGAATAAACTCTAAATGGTCCTCATGACCATTTAGAAGATTTACAGAGTTCCTTGCTGCAATGAAACCTCTCCAGAACTAGTGCCTCACATGTACACTTTCTTGCCATGGAAATATCCAGTGAGAACTTCCTCAGTATAGTTTAGAGTTGTTCTCTGCATAGTGACTCAATTGCTTCATGAGCATCAGAGAAATACAAGATCAGTGCTTTATTAATATCACCTTTTCATATTACCAAAGTTTCTTTCATTGAAATTAAAATGGAATTAAAGTTGGAATTAAAATGCCCGCTGTCATAGTGACATTAAGCCAATATCATCACAAAATCTATTCAGCTAAACATACTTTGAATATTTATTTTGAATTACACCTCTAGTAACACATGGCTGATAGATGGAGCTTTTATTTTAATTCCCACAAGTCATCTTACTACCTGTTTTCTTAATCATTGCAGAAAATATCACTATTATTATACCAGTCTTCTACAAGTAATAACCTCAGTTCAGAACCTTTTGTGTTTCCAACATAAAAGTTATATCTAGCTTTTGCAGATTTTTTTCCTGAATAACATAACTAAAACATGGACTTTATATCAAAGCACACAGATGAAATTTTAATCTAGCCTTTTTTTGTACTTACATCACTTAAAGTATTCTTTTGCCAAACCTTGACAAATGTAATCTTCCCTATTTCCCCCCAGTCTTCCAGAAAAATACTGAGGAGAAGATTTATTTCTGGTGCTACTTCTTCATTTATAAATCTATAAGCAGTTCTCCATGGTTCTCTTTCTGTTAATCTAATTAAATACAAGCTGCTCACAGTCTATTCCCACTTTCTTACTATTGCCTTATCATTTCTTAAATAATCTCCCAGTCATTACAGAGAAGCCACTTGTCTGGCTCTCGACTAGTCCATGCCATCAATCTCCTGTATTGCTAGATTCACATTAAAACAATCTTTCTGCTTTTTCTGTGATGGTTCCTTGTACCTGCAGGGAGTTATCTACAAATAAGTGCAAAGTTATCTCTCTTTCTTCCTTCAGTTCCGCTATTCCATTAAAAGCTTACAAAAACTTCATGAAAGTTTGAAATACTAAATGCTGCCTACCTGCTCTCCAGTGCTGTCTTGTACTTTTTGATCAGTCTGCCCATGGGCTGCCTCTTCCTTTACACGGTGAGTACAATTTCCCAGGGACAAAGATAGGCAGGCTTTCTCTGTTTGTAGACGAGATGCAATAGGCAGCCCAAGACTAGGACTGATTGTTAAGTGATCTGTAATACCACTTAATGGTACTTAGCATATTACTGCTTTATATAATTGTATATATAATACTTGTAGATTTCATGAATGAGATAAACAGTATTCTCCAAGTGTTAAAGCAGATTGTGATTTCCCCAAAACACCTGTTTGAGGTTTCTAAGCAGATTTTTAATTTACCTTCTGTACTTTTGAGCTTGTTTTCAGATGGTTTGCAATAAGTAATAGATGGCATGGGGATGCTGTGAAGTCTCCCTTATTGCAGGTTTTCAGGAAGACTCTTGACAAACACCTGTCAGTAAAGACTTGGGAATAGATGATCTGACTTCGGGGCAAGAGACTGGTCTAGATACTAGATTCTTCCTATCTCTCTCTTTCTGTGTCTCCTTTTCAGAGATAACAAAAGTCCCATCATAAAAGTCCTATGGAAAGCACAGAAACAGGGAAATAGACCTTTCTGCAGAAAACACGTCTGTCACCACGCAGGCTAGGTGCTTGGGTGCTAGAAGCTGTGTACACCCGGGATAAAGTGCTCTATCCTTTTTGGATTAGGTAGGTAGGCCAGATGCAGCATCATATTGACAGAGCTTGTTCACTTCCTCTTCCACAACAACTTCAGTTGTTTCCACCCAGCAATGTCAAACAACATAGCCCAGCTCTGGGCTTCAAAGACAGAGGGAGTTGGTTTCAATCCACAGGTAGGAATAGCATTTACTGGGGAAAAATTGAGTTGCTTTTTTTCCAGCTGCATAAGCTACAATGCAGGCTTCTATAGTCAGACTCCCTGGCCAAGGAAATTAACTTTAGTTTTCTTGCATCACGTTCAAGATTGTCAACATTTCTTTATGCTTATCTGTGGTCTTATCTGTGAAATATGTAATTGGATCACTGTCTTGTGCATTTAACTGTCTTTCCACCAGAGCTTTGGAGAGGAGTCTTAAGAATTGTGTCCATCCGCTTGAGTCATATAAAATAAATCAGAAGTTCTCCCTGGACCTCACTGAGTTTTGTCACTGGGGAAAAAAGAGACTAGGACTTCACCTTGGTCTTTTGTTTAGTGGTTTATAAAGTTTAATCCATTACCCAAAGCTGTTTTATTTTATAATTAATTTGATATTTCCCTTTCATGTTGACTTTGAATGTAGATTTGAGTTTCAAGCTTCTGAAGCACTCTTGACAAAAACAAATTCACTTTTTAATAGTTGTGTGATATGGCCATAAATCCGATCCATACTTGGCCAGGAACCTTTATTTTGTCAATAAAATTCTTAGTGAGCATTACAAACAAAAGTTGAAAGTCTGTTTCAGCAATACTTGTACCAAGGTTGGTCACAAGTTTATTCCAGTCTGCCATAATTTGAAATGAAAATTTTAAAAATTGTTTTACAAGAGAAAACTTCAAAATAGTCCACATACAAATAAAGAAAATAGCGGGTGGTGGTAGTGGGTGTTTAGAATATACCATGCCGGTGCATAGTTTTCAATTATTTTAAACATTGAAGTGTACTTTCTGTTACTTTTTGATATATATTGCCTCTTCCTACTACACAACTGACAAAAGCTAATTATCAAACACAAAATGCTGCAACTTTTCTTGCCAGGGCTGTTAAATATCTCTTTTAATGACTAGTTTGAGTAGAATCAAAATTTAAGCCCAAATGTTTACAGTAGTATTTGTTGTCAAAATTTATTAAAAGATTAAAGAGGTTTTTTTAGCTGTGTATTTTAACCTACCATATAATTTAAGAAAAATAATTAAATATATCACAATAAATGCCTCAGCTTGTCTCACTTGGAAATTACCCAGGCAACTTTTTGCCTTTGTTACTGTCATATGCATATGCTCACACTAGTGTAAACACCAGTACCCCTAGTTTCCGTGCAGAAACATGCTGTATGTGTATGAACATTGTATGTAAAGGAAATAAAAATCAAATATTACACTAAGTTCTTGGGCTTGTATAGAAAAAAAATAAAAGGTAAGCTAAACTATCCTTAAAGCCCACAATTTCATGTCCAAACAATAGAAGTCAAGCTACACAATTATTAAAACAAGCTTCTGAAAAATATTGTATGCATCTTTTAATATTTATAAGTATTTTATGAATAGTTGATGTAAGATATAAATTTAGCAAAGCAACTGAGTCCACCTCTTAAAGTAACAGTTATTTTTCTACCATTTAAACAAATATTTTATTACTTTGGTACCAAACAAGCTGTGATTTTTATTTTTTTTTACTTCAAAATTATTCTCCCATTAGGTCATAATATTTAATTTATCTTAATAAACTCTTCAAAAATCACTGATGAATATTAATTTGTTGCCAAAAGCACATGCTTTAATTTTATCAGACAGAATTATGAATTAGTCTAGAGTCTTTCCCAAGTTTGAGCCAGCCATTATAATGATAAAAAAGGAAGAGTAGAGCAGAATTTTGTGTCTTCCAGCATGGCATTTTCAGGTGTACCCAGTCCAAATTCATTTGTGTTAGCGAAGTGATAGATTCTCAGTATGACAAAATTCACATTACCTTTTCTGTCTTATAGGAGTATTTTTGACAAAGTTCTTCATTTATATATATAACCAAGTGTGGAGACCAAGAATAGGTCCCTACCACAAACCAGTCTACCTCAAAGAGATTTTTGTCCTCAAGCCAATAGATAAACCAATCAAGTTTTATATATGCTACCAATTTTTTTAAAGAAAACTGAAGCACTCAATTATCATAAAATGCTGTCCCGCCTGTGTAACCTTTATTCCTATATTATATTTGTTCCTATATTATAGGTCTTGTCTCTCCAAACTTCCTACATTGGCATTCAAGTCTTTCAGTTGCTTTCTTATTGACCTCATCCTTGCTTAGGCAATCCTTTCTCTAACTGCATTGCCTTCCTGAATACTGCTTTCCAGTATGCTGCTTCAAGGCGTTTATGTGAGCAGGTTCTTTCTCTCCTTGATCTGATTTTGTAGTCCCGTTCACCTTGGTTTCCTTTGCCCATATTTTAACACACGATAGGCAGGTGCTTAATACTTTTGAGCTTCATCTACAAGGAACCAATGCCACCTTGTAGCAATCTAATAGTGACTTTGAATGAGAAGGGCATACATCCCCCCAGATTTTTCATTTATCATAGCTGTGCATAGCTTAACCAACTCTTGGGCCAGCTGAACATCTCTTGATTGCAATATTGAACTGGCTGTCCTGTAAGGTGAAAGGACTGTAGGATACATGACTCTTAGGAAAGCATTGCTTTATGATAGCTACAGACTATGAGTGCAACTGTGACTGTATATGGTAACTGTTTATGTTTACATGTGAAATTATGGAGCTAGGGTTCTAAAAAAACTGCATTAAATCTGTCCTCTCCGTTTCCCCTGAATTATTTATGGTTCTTTGAATACCTTGCTTGTGAAATTATTATTTTCTTAGAAGTTCATCTTTTCTGTGTTTTCTCAGAAAATTGATGCTTAAATGTTATTTTTGTTGTAGTCTGTAAAGCGTTTAAAATTCTAACAGTATTATTTTTGTCTCACTGCATATCCTGATTGCTCTGTGGTTGTTTAAAGAACAGAAATAGAAATCCATTAAACAATATTTTATCTGGAGGAAAAAAAACCCAACAGATACAGTTACATGTCTACTTGTGCATGAAATAGCACAGTTTAGGTTGAAATAGTTTTGCACCTCCATGTTTTTGTCAGAAACCTTAAGAGATGGGAGTAGTTTAATTTTTGATGCATATGCTGCACTGACTGAAGATATTATTTCTGGTTTATTCATTGATTTGGGAAAAAAAAAAGAAAAAACACTTAAAAACTAATTGACAGCAAATATGTTTATCAACAAGAAAGAGCAGAACCTTTTGGGGATATAGCAGTACCACGAAGCAAATGTGTGGTCAGCTTCTTCAGTGCTAAAATTAACAGGGACTAAATAAACAGCTTTAGAGTGTTTTAAATGTACCTTGACTGCCAAGGCTTAGCTGCTGAATTAAATCTATTGCTGAGACAGCCTTGTCCTGTATGTATATATACTATGCTAATTATAAAATAACAACCTGGATTTTCAAGGGAACCTCAATGTGACTCTTTAACTGTGGTCACAGCTCTAGTAGGTAAATAACACTGACATGACTAAAGTGGATATCTACACTGCTAATTAGAGACATTTCTGGCCAGTGTCTGGCCCCAGACTAGAAGTCGGGAGACCTATGCTCTCTTTGGACCTCTTCTACTGACCTGAAGGTTGACCTCAGCTGTTTTACCCCAGTATTTCTACTTTTTAAACAGTTTTCTTCCATGGTTTTTTTGACTGTCAGTACTTTAGAGCTTATGCAGAGCTGAAAGTTGTTGATGGTAACCATAAATGTTGAGAAACACTGATTTTGTCATTTCTATTAAAGCTGGTTAGAAATACTTTGATAGAACAGTTTTTATTGGAAAAGAATGTGGTCAGAATAATTTCATTCAAAATTAGCTGAATACAATAAAAATAAGCAATTGGTCTGATTTTGACCAAAGCTAAATGAAAAATACAAATTCCCAGGAAACTGTAAGCTGTGTTTCCCAAATCCACTTATTCATGATGGGCGACCTCTAGATATGGGACCTACTTGGCAGAAAGACTCATAGATCCATTTAAGCTCTGCACAAGCTGGGTCTGCTTTAAAAATTAAGGACAAATCAGTCTCACTACAAATCAAGTACATTCAGTTGGCTAACCAAAAAAAAGAAGAAAAAAAAAAAAAGAAAAAAAAATGAGCCATCCAAAATGAGCTCACAGTTTAAAAAAAATTCTGGGCTTACTTCAGTAGTCAGGTTTAGGAGGTGTGCCATTCTGTCAGTAGATATATGATAATGAAATAATGGCATTATAAACAAGAGTGACCAAACCCTTGGCATACTTCTGTCAATAGATCTATACCAATTTATAGCTTCTGATGGTTGGGCTTGCTGTTTTAATCTAGCCGTTGTCCATTCCAGTTCTGTTTTTATTAATCACACCAGTGATGTCTGAATAAGTAACTCCAGAGAAATTGGATTTGGAAGGTTCGTATTAAAGAATAAAGTGTACAAGTACAAACTGATGAACAGAAAGATATATATTGCTTCTTTTTAGGTAATACGTATTACTGCATATGCCTTCAAGGTATCTGTTGAGCAATTTAGCTATGTTTTCTGGCAGCTCTCTCTAGTATCATCCATCAGAACAAGGGCCCTGGCCGACAACACTTTGCTGAGATGCTAAAGGGATGTGGATTTTAATTCTGGGTGGTTTTATACAACAGACAGTATGACAGATGAATGCCAGAAAAACCCAGGACCATGCTAGAATTTGCACAATTTCAAGTAAATAATTGGACAATTTTTCATGTAAAAGCAACAACTGGACTGTTGCTGTAGCTTGTGCACAGAATTGTTCCCAAGTTTAGCATCCTGTTTTACCATCTCTATTCAAGCAAATAATCACAGTTGGCATTGAGAGAGAATTCAGGGATTGCAAACACTGGATTTCTATGAGGATCCCTGATATCTGAGATTTGTTGGAGCTTCTGTCTTTGCTTTCTCTTGGCCTCTTTTTTTATTACATACAATGAAGCACCTAGATAATAGGTGCGAGAAAGCACACTTACATCACCAAAGAGCGTGATTTGAGGATGAAAGGGAGGGGAGAGCAATTAGTTGCCTGCAAACACATCTGTAACTTCCTGGAAGAAGGAAAAGAATCATTGTGGGAGAGCTGACAGCATCCACCCCTGACATAAGTATCTTACCCTGTGCCATATGGGTAGGTTATGGTGCCTGACATTTTTTTCCCCTCTGCTAGATATTGTACTTTCTGTCCTCTCACTCAGCTCTTTGGCTGCCAGGTTCAAAATCAAGCAGACTTACTTAGGAATCTAATAAATAGGTCTTTGTTAACCCAATTTACTTTGACTTGATTACAATAAACTCTAAACTCCAAAGCAGATTAGGAAGCATCCACATGAGCAACTTGATAGGCTGGAGGAAGCGATGGGGATAATGACATAACTGCAAGGGCATTTTCACTTGCATCAATATGAAAAAAAAAAAAGATAGATAGATAGATAGATACTGTGCTTCAACAACTTCTCACAGGCTCGTTTTAAAACTAGGGATGTTGGTGCTATTGCTGACCATGCCCTGTGTGTGCCCATTAGGGAGGTGGCAGTTTGTGTAGCCACAAAATGTTTTAGCTGAACGGGGCAGACATAGATTGCACTTTCGTCCAGAAAGAAGAGATTTTAACACACCTGGAGATTCTCTGCAAGTGAATTTTACATCTCCAGAAAGAAATAATTGAAGCCATAACTGGTCTGGTATCAGCTGGCGTACAGCACAGATAGCCTCAGGCTGTGTTTTCTACACTTAGAATTTAAAACTAGAAAATTGCTGAGCTTCAGACTGTACCATCTCCTAAAGGTTTCCATTGTTCCAGCATAAGACAGTTTGGGGATTACTGGTGGCCTTTGCCAGTGAATGCAGCGGGGGGGACCCTCCTCTAACCCTCAGAAATCCAAGAAGTTTACACGGTTCTGTCACATGCTGATTGTATTTGAAGTCTTTACAAGAAGTAGTTACATTTCTCTGTTGAAAATTTGTAAGAATGTTTTCCCCACCCCTAAAAGTCTTTGATAAGGTATCAAGATACGAATGGTACACTCTATGGCACTATATTAAACACACACCTTTTGTTTAGTTTAATCTCCTCTCCTAGAAGTGTTGGATATCTAAAGATGCCTTGAATAAAATGAAGTAGTTCACCTTGAAAATGAAAAAAAAGTGCTAAAAATAGTGGGGAAAAAAAGGGAAAAGAACAGAAGGACTAGAATGCCTAGTGATTTCAGCTGTTCAATTTAAGAAGGACTCATACTGAAAAAACAGATAACCAAACACAGCTAACATTTCTGAAAATCTTAACCTACTGTATAAATCTAATTATTTTCTCATGAGTATTAGATGCAGAATTTATAATAAGGTTTTTGCTTTTAATGTAACAAACAATTGGAATCTATCTTGTTGAAAGCATTCTGTCTTGTATCTCTCTTGAACTGAATTTAAATTAATGAAGGTCTTATAAGGATAGCTCTAACAGAAATTGATTAAACTAAAATGAAAGACATTTTTAAAATATTCAGGATGTTTGGGTCGTCCTTTGAAATCATCTATATTTTATTAAAAAATCAATATTTTTTAAAATACCCAATGTGCTGATTTATTGCATGCAGAAAATATGCTGCAACATATTCTGAATTATTATAAGTAGGTAAAAACTGGAATTTCTGTCAGGTTAGAAATTGCTTTTTCTGATTTTCATCCTGAATTAAAATGGTAAAAATAGCAGGAAAGAAATTATTTCCATAGAACAGAAAATCTCATTTCTGATATCTACAATCTGTAGGTATGCACAAATGAAGCTGCCTCCCTTTAGAACAGAATGATAAAAAGGATGTGTATTTGAGTTAGTTTGTTCCAGTTTTTTATGCAAGGACTCTGTATGACCCATAAGAAGATTTCTGAGATGGGGTAACAGACGGAAAGGAAAAAGCCTTGTCAATGTCTTTGGGATGGTTGTTGTGGAGGGAAGGAAATAGTTTCTACCTGGTGAGTGTGCTCAGCATGAAGAAGGTGTTGGGGGATGTGAGGATGTGACAGCAGGGGAGGAAAGAGCAAGACCGGGAGCTCAAGTCCCAGGGTGGCAGGAGGAGGGAGCCTTTGCTACGGGTGTCTATCGCTATACAACCCAGGAAGCCACAGGAAGCTGCTGAACTAGAAAATAATACTGGTGGGACTAACTTACCCTTCAAGGACAAAATCGAGAGGAGTGTTTTTCAAACCTTTTTAATATATCTTTCCACCACATCTCCTATTTAAACCGACACCTTGTTCTAGTTTATTACTTTAGTGTTCTGATAAATATGTTTTGATATCCTTTGGCACATTTGCTTAAAAAAAGGAAAAAAAAATGTGTGAACAGTTGGTGCTTGAGCAGGTGGCCAGGGCTACTCTGCTAAACTGTTTTTCCCAAGATGCACTGAGTTCTCAGCCTCATCACCCCTCTGAGACATCATGGCAAATCACACCAGCACCAAGGAATACTGAAGTGACCCAAGCTAAAAAGTAATAACTGCAACCAAACTCCGAATTTGAACTTTGTACTCCCCAAACTCTGTAAATGAAAGGTTCTCCATATGAAGCTGTTCAGTACATTCAGGTCCTTCCTCTCTCCTGCCCCCCTTCAGTCTTTCCTTCCTTTTTTTCCTCTCCTTCTTTCTCTCCCTGCTTTCTCTCTTTCTCAAACACTATCTATACTATATATGGTGTGTTCCCATTCTTGCCCACAGAATGTCCTGTTAAGGCTGCTGTGATAGTGTCCTTTGAAATAACTCGAAGTCCTCCCTCTGGGATACCAGGAATCCATTATGAACAACTCCATAAGGCATGAGCACAGAACCTCAGAAAGAAAGGTGGCTTGCTCAAGAGGCTGCCTCACCTCTGAGAAAATCCTAAATGTGTGATTGCTCTTGGTAACAATGGTATCAACATTCTTTCTGTACCTTTGGAAATGGAGAAAGGAAAAATTAAAATATTACTTTTTTGAAAGATAGGGCCTTCATATGGAGACCAGCTAATCTACTTGTTGTTTCATAGCCTAAAAAGTCTGTACAAAGAAAACAAGAAACTGATAAACAAAAAAACCCTCTCAAGGTTGGGCATTTATGGTTCACTGGGGTAGAGGTATGTAGTTATAAGTGAGTATATATAAGAATCTGTTCTGATAATTTAGTTTGGCAAAGAAAAGCACCTCCCTAAACTATGCTTTCGACTGGATCTCAACATTTGTGATCTATCCTAGATCCTTAGTACTTTTTTAATAAAAGTTTGGGATCACTAGAATTTTATGAGAATTTATAAGACTAATTCTTGTGATTAGCTTCTGGACCATGCAGTACCCTATATAACAGCAACTCTGCTAGCACCTTCAGCGTGCAGAGAAGTATCACGGAACTGTACAAAACCCCTTTTAATTTCTGCCAGGGATATGACAGAAATGGGAGGTTTCCATTTGTTAGCAGAGAGGTCAGCAATGTGCTAGGTTTGTTATATTTTTTCCCCAGTTACTTAAAATCTCTTGGAGTTTGAAAAACACTCAGTACACTTGTCAGAAATACAGGATATGCCTGAAGGTTTGAGATAGCTGAGCAAATGGGCAAGCACCAAAGGGCTTACACTCAAGAGTAGCCTACAGCCATCCCATTTAGTGTGAACTTAGTTAGCTGATGCTGAGTCACTTCCTACCAGAGCAGTAAATGGCCACTGGGACAATGGTAACCGTTCCCAACAAAATGACAGCCTTAGCAGGAGCAGCAGCCGTGAAGTCTGTGCATTCCAACAAAATACTATTTTATTCATAAATTTATAAACTGGATGATAACTCCTAGATAATTTTTTCCTGTGGAATTTGCTTTTTTTGCAACATTGTCACTCAGCTACAGGAACAAAGAGAAGTAATTGTTTGAGAAGCATCATGAAGTGTTAATATTTTTTTAGTATTTTTATGGCTGAATGGCTCAGAAAGCAAACTGACTTCCCTGCAAAATTGAATGTTAGATCTGCCATGCTCTTGCTCACGTACCTTTTGATATTGATGTACGTAGAAGGGCCGTTCTCTTGTAATCGTCCATGACTTTTTCAGATCACATATCATTATACTGCTCACCATAAGTAAAACCAGACAAAACACAGTCACCAACAAAATTCAATTGGCTTTTATAAAGAAATGAAAGTCAAGTTAATGAACTGTAACATAAAATAAACACAGTTCTTTTCTGGTCATAAAAAGAGTGCAAATAATAAGTTCATATGCTTCAGAGTTTTAGTGGGAGAGACTTATTTTCAAAGATTATTTGGTCTTTGTCTAAATACATTCTAAAATACAGCCACAAACTTACTAAAGTTCAGGTTACCGACAGCTTCAGAACCACTCAGGAAGAAGAGGAGTAATTCAGTGGCATTCAGGTTGGATAACATTACTCAGCTAATTTCAAGGTCATATTCATAACATGGGGTATGGTATTTCTCTTAGCTTTTCATTCTTTTCTTCTGAAAGAAGGCTTAAGTTTCTTAGAGAAAGGAAAGCACCTTATCAGTTCTTTTCATAGCACTAAGTAGCTGCTGCTTTTCTTTTTGTTCTCAGATGTTGACCATTTTCACTTTATTGTGCATAAGCAATGACAAAAATGTCACCTTCTTGTTTTCAGAAGTGAAAGGCAGGAGGGGGAAACTCAGCAGTGGTGGCAGAACAGCACTGGCACCCAGTGGCTCAGGATCCTCTTGGCTCAGCATCCCTCTTTACCTGCTTTGTGAAGATAAATTTAAATGCCATTCACTTTTGTAATTTAGCTACCACAGGCACTCTCAAGCAGGTCCATAAGTATATTCCTGTGGGACTGAGAAGTATATTTCTGTGGGAATGAGGTTACCACAGGAAAGTGATTTCCAGTAGAAAATATCCTTTTTAAAAAATTCCTTCGGGACCAGGGAGAGCAAAGAAAATATTGCACGTCCCAGTGACTGACTTTGGAAACCTCCTCCTTCCATTCTTGCCCTGCACTGTACCTCTGTCAGCGCACTTGATGTGTCTTCTTCATAGGTCCACAGGAGATAGGCAGATGCAGTTAAACTTGTATAAACCAATGGGCGAAAGTTAAGAAGATTGAACCAGGCTTGCTGTTGCATCACAGGCAAGAGTCTGTTGCTTTTGCTATAGATCAGCTGCTATGAGAATAATTACCTAGGCTTCACAGTGACTGAGAATATTTTTTATTTACAGTTCCTGATTTTTCCCTTTCTATGCTCTTCACCAGTAGTATTTGAACCCCCTGATATGCAGAATTTACCTTGTCAGAGAACCATCATTGCCTGCTGGGATACTCTTATTACAGCCTTCCCAACCCCACCTGGCATTTTACAGCTTGAATTCTGCTCATCCAGTCTAACTACAGATTTAAATAGAAAGAGAAGTGTAATGAAATCAAAAGGCAACCTTATACTTGTGGCAGCCAGTCCATCCCTTAAAGTGACAAGCTTTACCAAATCAATTTTTCAAAAGTGTGGGGGGGCAGGGCTTTTAACCTCTAATCCACAGATCCTGAAGACTAAATTGACTATGGACCACAAGGTCCACTAAAGCTGACTGACAGTGGGCTTTCATTTACTGTATGTACCTCCCCAGGAAAATAATTAAGGACTCTCAAATGAAAATAAAAATTGAAAACTGCTGGTGCAGGGTAATATTTCAATGTTTGCTTTAGATTTGCTGATCTGACTGGAAACATGCTGCACATAGAGCCTTTTGTAATAGAAAGAAAGAGCAAAAATATTGCCATTTGCTCAATCTTTCTAAAGCTTTCTCTCTTTTCTTTCCCCCACCATTTTCTGAGTAAAAGTCCACTGACCCATACCACTTTTCCAGTGTTTTGTTCCTGAGTATTTGTCTCTCATCATTCTGGACCCATTTAACTACCTATTCAATCATTAGTGATGTTTTCAGAACAGTGTTTATTGGTGACATTAATCCAAAAGTATGCAGCAGCTTCCCAACTAGTTACCTGGGAATTCCCTTCTCTGGGATCATCCCTGGATAGCGTATGGCTTCTGAAGGAAGATCAGCTTCATGCCTTCAAGCCCAGGGGACAGCACCATGCGCAGGTGGATGGGCATCGGGAATAAGGCAAAGCAGCAGTGCTCTCTCCTGAGCTCCCTCCAGCAAGGGGAGCCCTGAAGGAACAGTGTGCTCCCCTCATGGGGATCCACCAGCTCATGGGAAACCTTCACCTCGCACACCCTTCTCCTCCACTTGGGAAGCCAAGCACAAGGACTGGAATGGTAGCAAAATGCAGCTACTAGCCTCCAAAAGAGAATTAGAAAATAAAAGTTGATATTGTAGTTTTCAGAGAATAGTGAAACAGATGTTCCACTTTTTGCAGAGGTGGCCACAGAGCTGTTATCTTAGTGTGATGCACAGAAGACTCATATCTTTAATTTGCACCTCATTTGCCTTCCAGAATATGAGTGGCATACTGTAATCATTGGTCAGCACACATCTAAAGCTTCTGTGCTTCAACAGCCACTGAGCATTGGTTGTTATTACAGCTTGTTATACCTTCATTTCTTTGGAAAGTTTTCACAGATCGAAAAATAAACGTCATAAGAGCTGGAGTCCCTGGACATCTGTAAGGATGTCTTCACAATCTGTGAAGCCAGCCATGTCACAGGGTTCATTTCTGGAGAATGACAACATTTTCACTTAAGCTGTGCAGAGAATTTTCAGTCTTTGTACTTGAGCACTGTTAATTGTTTGCACAGTTAATTAAACCATGGGTGAGGTATTCTGTTAAACATCCATGTGTAATGCACATATTGACTGTTTCAAGGTGAATACTTTTCTAAATCATGAGCTATTGAATGTTGACTCACTGTGGTCCATTTTCTCTAATTGGCTTGAAGCTTCTCTCTATTGCTTGTTATGATAGAAGGTATTTTTTTTCCCCACTAAAAACATTACTGTCTCTAAATATGAACATCAATGGAAGTTTTGAGAATCATTGTGCAGGAAAGAGACTCTCCTGAGTACACATTTAGGTTGGTAATTGGCTGGTGTTCACCTTCTCTCTGCGTTAAACAGCCCTTGGGCCTGTGGATGAAAGCCTGGCGGTCTCTAGTGTACCTGTCAGTCATGTTGCAAAAATACGGCAGAGGACTATGTCTCTCATGGGGTCAAGGCATTGCTTTCTTCCAGGACTCTGACTATGTAAGCAAAGGTTTTAGAAAGTTTTTTTTCTATATGAAGTGATGACTAAATTATATTTTGTTTGGCAAACATCTGCAAGCTCTGCAAAAATTCTCACTGTATAACAGTAGTCATAAGGTTTAATAAGTTATCCTGGCTTCATGTGATGTGATAAATGCTCAGTGATTCCTCAGTCACTTTCAAAACTTGTCATTCCATTCAAAGCCACCATTCAAAATATCCTTCATACCATAGCGGGCATTCAGAGGCAGATTGATGAGGTAAACTAGCTCTTAGGTGGTATTTCCTAACTCATTGTAAGTTCAGAAAGTTACATATTTGAAGGAATTAATTCAATTCTATAGCTTGGTAAAATCTCTTGATAATCCAGGCTATGGCTTCAGCTACATATTTAAAGCAGAGTCAGGGAATTTTTTAGTCCGTACTGGATGTCTGTGTATTTGTGTATGAGTCTGTCCATTGGTCAACATCAGATGTGGGATGATGTATGGTGTTGTGGAACATTTTTAGCTAATGGTCACAGGAGCATTCCAGATGCCTTTAGAAGGCCTTGAACAGAATAAACAGAAGACAAAAATAAGAAAGATACCAATTAGAAAA
>JANHGO010004800.1:0-24211 GCA_024606505.1 Aquila spilogaster
AGGGAGGAAGGGAGGAAGGGAGGAAGGGAGGAAGGGAGGAAGGGAGGAAGGGAGGAAGGGAGGAAGGGAGGAAAAGAGAAAAGAAAAAAGAGAAAAGAGAAAAGAAAAAAGAGAAGAAAAAAAGAGAAAAGAAAAAAGAAAAAAAAAAGAAAAAAGAAAAAGAAAAAATGAAAAAAGAAAAATAAAGAAAAAGAACAAAGAAAGAGAAAGAATAAAATAAAGAGAACAAAAGGAAGGGAGAAAGAAGGAAAGAGAAAAGAAAGTAAGAAAGAAACTGTATAATTCATAACCATTCTTTTAAACTCCATCATTCTACTATCCAAACTGGAAACTTTATACAGTCTGATTTAATCAAAACTCAGTGTTCTGGGTGGAAGCATATTACAGAATGGAAAATTTTACCATCAACAAGCTGAATGTGATTTTGCAAAATTTCACTCAGTTTGAAGCTATCAACCACCATTTCTCCAGCTAAAAATCTAATTGGGTTTTACAAATGATATCAGATCATTCATGGGATTCACTGCTGGAAATAGCCAAGAAGTGCAGTATGACGCCTTTAAAGGAAACTGCCTTTCATTGTGTTCAGATGTTTGGGGAAGGGGCTGTTAAGACTCTATAGGAGGACTTTTAAATAGATTTTATATTTGAAAACCTGTCTACCTCCTCATAAATGTGATGAGAATGTATTTTAACTCTTATGGCATGTCCGCATGTACCACTATACCACTGAGTACACGAAGTCATTAAAACAGATCTAATGTATATGTTTGAATACACTGTTATTGATTACATAGAATCGTTTGAGTTGAAAGGGACCCTTAAAGGCCATATAGTTCAACTCTCCTGCAAATGAACAGGGACACCTACAGCTCCATCAGGCACTCAGAGTCCTGTCCAGCCTGACCTTGAATGTCTCCAGGGACAGGGGAATCCACCCCCTCTCTGCGCAACCTGTGCCAGTGCCTCACCATCTTATTGTAAAAAACTTCTTCCTCATATCCAGTCTAAATCTCCTTTTTGAGCTTGAAACCATCTCCCCTTGTCCTATCACAACACACCCTGCTAAAGAGTCTGTCCCCTTCTTTCTTATAGCTCCCCATTAAGAAATTACATACCAGAAGATAATTTTTCACACCATGTGGGCAGTCACGTATTTTAAGACCCTTTCATTTTTGCAGGACAGATAGCTGGGAATATATGAGATCATTTCCTGTTTAAGTTCATATGCCTTAGTTAAATCTATTGACTTCTCAAAAACTCTCATCCCAAAAAATCAGTGAATACAGAAAGGCTGAAATTTGTGGTGCTAAGTCCTGCAAATATCACCTAAAGGAACCAGATCCTAGCCTCTTTCCACTAAATTTCCATAGTAGTCATGAAGAGGGAAAAGGATCTCAAAGGGAAATTGCTTCCAGTTGTATTTTGTATCTGTCTTTGGAAAAAGGAAATGCTCTCTGGAGCTGCAACTCTCTCACTCTCTATCTCTTCATTTGATGAGGATGTCTAAATTTCCCAGCATCCACATGGGATAAATTCTGTGCTTCAACAAGAGCATATGCAGGCTTTAATGTTGTTTATTCATATGTATGAAACTACAGTCAAATTCAAGCATCTACTTGATCTGGATCTAAATCTGTGACAAGAAATGTGGGCATAATTTTACATGTGAGGCACAAATTTATACCTATCTTTTGTGGGGAAAGGTATTGAGATCCACTCCTTTAGTACCTTGGCTGATTCCTGTATCTGGATTCTGGTACCCATGGACATGCAGGTCCTCCTGCGGAGCAGGGAGAGCAAGTTCCAGTCAACATATAAATGGGATACAAGTTATACTAGAGCCATATTTTATCAACCTCAAACACTTTCCCATTAAAATAAAGCAACATATACACTCTTTTCTGCAAAGAGGATTGTAGCTCAATGTTCAGTGCAAGTGAGTATGTACAATACAGAATGTAGATAAGCATCACATGCTTCCAAAGTCAATTGAAGTCTGTTACCCCCTGATCACTTTTCAGCTGCATTTCATATTTTGTGAGGCTGTGAGAGATAGTATTCTGAACCTACTTATATAACTTGTGGAAGTTTAGTAACTGATTCCTCTTTGCCAAGGAAGATTACCCTCCTGGTGAGCAAGCAATGGTCAATTGATTTCCAGAGCAATCCAGTTGGCACTTAAGACAGAAATGATGAGATCGCTTGTTATCAAAGTCCCAAGGTCAAGTCATGAAAGAGGACTGATTACATTTTCTAATGGTTTTTCTATGCTCATTAAAGTGCATTCAGATATTCAAAATCACCTCTGATCATGACATTAAAAACCTGCTCCAATGGCTCCTGACAAGCAGGAATGTATTCTCGAATATTTAGCCACATAAACAATAGATAACCACTTGTAATTGAGTTCAAATTGATTTCAGGTGGCTTCAGAGAAAAGCAATTTCTACAACAGATTAACCTTTTAATTACTGTTTATTAAGGATATTACCAGGTGCTGAAATCCTACTATAGCAGAAAATTACAATTCATTGGCATTCATTTATGATAAAATAGCTGATCCATTCCCAGGTCATTAGTCACATATTTATCATCATTTCTTGCTCCTCATGAAAATGTCATAAACTCTAATTAGCTATTGTAACAATGTATGTGTTAAATACATTGTTCTGTCTTGAACAGAGGAAGGGTATATGAAGATCAAGATGTCCTTTGGCACAGGTTTCAGAGAAGGAGCCAGTCCTCTTTATCAAATGACACCATGGGCAGGATATTCAGCTGTAGCATCAGCCTTCACTAAATGCTCGTGAGATACCTCATTCATAACGGGAACACAGCTGCATGGAGAGCTCTGCCAGAGTTTGCACACCATAAAAGACTTCATCCACAGAAGAAAGATAGGCTGCTTTCTTGAGAGGAACACAACCTGGGCTACAGATAAGTTTATTTTACCGCGTTCGTGCTATACTAATGCCTCAGTGTTTGAGGTATTAGATCATAAGGGAATCTAGATCATAAGGGAAACAATGTCTCAAACACCTTCGGAAATTTCCAACTGTCACTGAAATTGATTCACCTGAAGTTGATTTTGGTAAATTTATAATGTTAAATAAAAAAAATAAAAACTTTGTATTCTGTATACATCTATAATAGTAACTCAAGAAAAGGGCCCATTATGCCCATACTGTTCAGCTGTCATCTCTTTCTCTGGCTCTGTTCCAAGCAGTTTCAGCTAGCTCTTCCCAAGACTTATCTCCTTTGTTGAGGGTTGACCCCAGCTAGTGTGGACGTGGACCAGTGTGCATCACTTGACTTCGGGGCCAGGATCAGCCCGTGATCCTTTTTCCCATGGCAGTGTAGATACATACCCTGTGGTTACTGGCAATTTTCTCCCGCCAGAAAAGAGCTTCCTGTGGCCTCAGGCCATTCTTCTGATGCTCAAACTGACAAACCTTATGTTCTCTGGGGATTGCTGCATTTTGTTTGGTTACAATTGTGGAAAGAGTCACTCCCAAGCATTCAGCATTACTTCCTTTTATATTCATGTCTTCAGTTCAGCATGCTACACATACATACACATTATATGTTTCAGGCATTGAGTAAAAAAATTTGTCGTGCAAATTTCTCATTGTTCCAAAGTATGTTTCTCATTCAGTAAAATTATGTCAATTAAAAAAACCTTTTTGGAAACAAATAAATAAATAGGTAGATACAGAAGTCCTTTAGTTCTCTTTAACACTAAAGGCTGAAATTTTCATTGGAAAACATTTTTCCGGTACTGGTAGTGTATGATTTATAATCATAGAATCATTAAGATTGGACAAGACCACTGAGATCATCCAGTCCAATCTTCAAACCATCCAGACATCAACTTCAGTGTTCTTTCATACACTTTCAGTTGCAACTGATACTAATACTTATCAGGTAATAAAAGCTACCTTCAAAAACTAAAAGAAGATTAATACTGGGCAGGGGAGAACTCCAGGATAGACACTGGCAGGGATTCTTGTCCAGAAACAGGAGAACTCATTCAGCCTATGGCTAGAGCATCTCTTCCAGAATGCAAGTATTCAACTCACAGGAGGGTCAGGCTGACTGATTTCTGAAAGATCAGAAATCACACAAGAAAATGCTTTCAGAGGGAGAAAATATTGTTCAAAGAGCCTTTGAGGGATCTCCTAAAAGCATCTAAAAAGTTTGGGCAGAGGAGATCCTACTTAAGCAGTTGTCTAAAATATTTGTGCACGTATATGCATTTCAGTACCTAGATTTGTCTATTTGCTAGGAATCTTTCCAATGAAAGCTGTAAGGTAGTAAGCTTCTGTATTTGTTTTAAATGTATAGGTTTCCTGATGCTATGAAACTCTATCAACTTCCTAAAGAGTCCTTCTTTCAGTCCATCTAATATGAAATTTCTATTACCATTTCAGTTTAGTTTGTTTGATTTACTGAAATTTAAATTTTATTAGATACCCCAGAGGTATGAGGTTCAATTTTACCTTCTGAAATACAACGAAGAGTTATTTTTCTCTTTGTTAGGCTTACGTGAGATTCAAAAGAGAAAAGCAAACTCCTCTGCAAGACTTTTACAAAAGCACTTAAATAGCATAAAGGAAAAAAAAAAGCCTACGAAGCTGCATCGCTACACTCTTCTTAACAATATGCTGCTTCCTGATTACTATCATTCAACTGTAATGAATGAATAAATTGTAATTTCAATGATTGCAAGTATGCACAATCACATCAAAAACAAAATGAGACTCTCAGACAATCATAGATTTCTTTTTTTTTTTTTTCCTTTTTACTCTACATCTCTCTGCCCTAACAAGGAGATTTGCATTTCACAGACTTTTTCCACGATTCTCTGTAAAGGCAGAGTTGGTTACAAGGCAGAACACTGACAAGACAGGAGAAAGGCACTATAATAAGCACAGATGCAAGCAGCTTTGTGGACAACCAAAAGCATGTTCAGCAAAAAGAGAAAGAAAATGTAAAATATTATTGTTAAGGCACCAACTGAGGACACACAAGAGCCATACTTAAGTTCCTCCTGAGCAACAAGATTCCTGAGTCGCCAGACACATGCTTTCTGCAGACACCAAACAGAGGCGAACTGAAATAACAAATCTATACTTTGAGGATGCGTAGACTAGGTTGGCTGTCTTTGCAAGGTCCAAATATTTCTTACAGTGTCCTGGAAATGAGTCTGTGGTTCAGTGTCCATCCTTCCCTTCTCTCATCTCAAAGAATCGGAAGCTGTTTGGAGCCCAGATTCTCATGGTGCTGCAGGTACCAGGACTTGAACCAAGCTCTGCTTGGTGCAGAGCCAACAGACACCAGAGGCATGTTCATCGACCTGTGGTCACTGAGCCAGTTAAGCTAAGTGGGAATATATTTAGGAAAAACAGGACTTCCTACCTCAGGCCCAGTTCCTCGGTATCTGAGGAACAACTTTTCTTTATCTTTTTCTTAGCCAACTGAAATTCAGCTGTGGCAGCTTGCCTATCTAAAGTCTACCCCTGGCCATGACTCTAAGAGGTAGACAGGACTGTCCCTTGTCTGTCTTTTGCTTTTTCCCACTGTTCCCTTAGCAAATCTTTCTGTCTCTCCTAAGTGCCATGTGACCATCTACTGATTTTCTCACACTTCTTGCAACTATGAGGAAGAAAAGGTGCTTGTACATTTACATTAGTATTTCTTCAGTGAGGGAGGGGAAGTGACATAAAACATCAGTAGAAACTAGTCAACTAATGGAAGCTTCCAATGTCATTATATTTTATTCAAGCATAGGATCAGTAGATCTCAGGAAAACATACGAACATATGAAAAACAAATCAGAAGCTTAAACTGATTACTTTATATATAACTTTTGGAACAGAAGAAATTAATTTGATTTCCATTAAATTGCTGTGGACGCACCAAGAAATGTAAAGATTATGGGTAGGTTATCATCAAAGGTGGGAGTGTATACTATGGAAAAAAAAAAACAGAAGTTAGTGGGTAGCATAAGACTAGGCCTTAGTTTGGTCACATTGAAGATATTGCAGATGAAGGAACTGCTAATATAGGACATCAGTTTGGGAAAAAGTGGCTTTAATTTAGTTAAATATCATTGAAGTTTTTGCGATTGTTACAGCAAATGCTCCCTTTGTTTGTATATTACATCTTGTGGTCTTCTAGGCACTCAGCTTTAGACATGGTATCATTATAGGAGAACCACAAAAATGTTTTAGATTCTTTGGAAAACTGGAGGGGGACAGAAACCACAAGAGATCCAAGAATTAAAAAAAGAAGAAGAAGAAGTAAAGAATAGAAGATTTGTTATCCATCCTTTTCTTGGAAACAGAACCAATGGGGATAAGACAACAAGGGCACATATTTATAAAGCACAATAAAAGGCCTCTGTGTGGTCATGTCTGCACGAAGCAGATGAGCGGTGAAGTTCTGGGAAGAATTACATAAGACGGCTTGTATACACGTGCCAGCGAACACAGAAACACTCATTTGCACACATACACACAGCACGTCCCCAGATGACACCTCTCTTCATATACAAAACCTCTCAGTCTCGGTCAAGAACCTCCACGAATGCCTCAGATGCAGCACATGAGAAGTCCTGCTTCCTGTACCACCAGATTACCCAAGTCATAAGCAGCCTAAGAGCAGGACTGTGAGTAACTTTTCTCAGAATAAGGCTATTTAGTCTGGCTTCAGCTCAACAAGTCCGTAAGCAATTATCCACATCCTTTGAATGGATGTCATGGATTTGACAGACTGGAGAAAAGACATGTTATGGGCACAACTATTCAGTAACAGTGTAAATTACAGAATCTGCTATGAAATGCTTTCAGATGGATTTGTTGTATGCGTCCATAGCAGCTTGCCATGTATCCCGTCTGCAGTTCACAAAGCTTCCAAAACCTCTGTGCAAGTCTTGTGTTCAAGAAATAACAAGAATATGTCTTCCTTGGGAGTTAAATGCTAATAATTCAATTTGGATACCCCAGAGTTCTTGAGTTCTTCTCCCCACCTAGATCTCTGCTCAGATTCTTCCATTGTATTAGCTATTAGATATCTAGCAATGCATTTACTTCATCTGCAACCTCAACCTTACTCCTCTCTACTGAGTGAATATTGTCCAATTGTGTATCATCCCAAAAGTTCACTGCTACAAATCCATTTTCATATTCCTACCTTATGTAAGCTTCTATGTCTTTAACTATCACCTTGACAGACCTAGTGGCCTGTCCTAATACTATCCTTGATTTTCCAGACAGCTTTTACAAAATTAACTCTTTTTTTCTCCTCATTTTTACAGAAATATTTGATCCATGATGTGTGATGAGATGATGTTAAAGAATCTTGCTTTCTCCCTCTCTCTGAATCACAGCTCAATAGTTTTCTATTCCACCATCTTCTCTTTAGATGCCTGTAACTGCTGACTTCCCCTGCCCTGCTGGATTCAGTTCCAGCTCATCTGTCTGTTAACATCTCTCCAGTAACAAAAGTTAAGTCTCCATCCACACCAAACTCCCTTCAGATGCATAACATCCCATCCAGGTTGCAGAAGGGAATGGGAATGGCATGAGTCACTTCTTGGTTAGTCTCTGTTGGCACTCCAGAGACCGCTGACATCTGCTCAGCATAATGAGGTTGCTATGAATCTCAGTTCCTTCCAACTAGTAGCATTGACTAGCATGATTAGATATTTAGATTAGATGTTAGGAAGAAAACTTTCACTATGGTAGTGGTGAGGCCTTGGCACAGTTGCCCAGAGAAACTGTGGATGCCCCATCCCTGGAGATGCTCAAGGCCGGGTTGGATGGGGCCCTGGGCAACCCGTGGGTTAAAAAAAAAAGCCCATGACAGGGAGGCTGTAAGGTCCCTTCAGACTCGATTCATTCTAGGATTCTATGATTCCCCCTTCCTCCAGGAGTTAATTGATTTGTACACTCATTAGCTAGACTTAGATTTAGTGAGTTATTCATGTTGCCAGTTGACCACTCTTTATGACTTGTACAGTGCCACAGTCCTGCAGGCCCTACAAGTGTCTCCGTATTGTAGCCCTTTGCCTCTTTCACAGAACAAAACTAAACCTTCAACTCAGAAATGTGAAGGTCTAGGACTGCTTATAAGGGTCTAGGACTGATTGCAAGGGTCCAGCATGAGTTTCTCTGAAAAAGACAGTGAATTCACAAAGCTACTCCAAATCATAGCTGGAAGATTTGAGTTAAGTGTTTAGCATAGCTTACACAGTCAAAGTATCTCAGCAAGATTTGAAGAGAAAATCAGTAACCTACAAAGCAGAACTCATTCAGCCCAGTGCAGACGTCTAAATCAAAACAGGCTTTCTTTATAGTCAGTAGAGGACAATATACACTTTTAGGGTGCAAAACATCCAACGTTCATTAGCACAAGACAAATTTTGTCTCATAAGAGCCTATTTATCTCAGTGGAACATAAGAGGAATGGCAAGGTGATCTACTCAGACAGAATACACTCTGCATGCTCCCTGCAAATCTGGGCAAGGTAAAACATAACTTAATGGCAGGCTGATCCTCTGATTATCTATGCTGACATTTAAGTTAGATTATCCATGCTTCTTTTCCTTATTGTGTGCATGGTGGCACGATCGACTGACATTTGGGGAAGGATGGCACAGCCCATGGCTGCTGCTGGGGAATGTGCCATTAAAGATGGAGACTTCTGAGAACAGAGATCGAGAACCTTTCTACTGACTTGTGATAAGTAGAGGAGTTAAAGAAGATGCTGGTGTGGCACAAGAGATTGCTGGGTAGTAAAGTATATTTTGTTATTAAATTGGGCTGTGAGTAATCACCTTGGATATTTTCCCAGGTGCTTGCTCTGGGTGGTCTTTCTCCATGGGATGCATGGCAGATCAAGATGTCCCTCAAGCAGCTGTGATAGGTTCAGGAGGTCACAGGATTGGAGTGAAAGTCCAGTGCAGCCCTGTATAAGTGTTCTGGACTGTGTCCTGAATGGCTGGGTTCTAGGGCAGAACCTGGAAGGTTCAACATCCCCCACTGTGGGGACTACTTCACACAAATTCACATTAATGCCAGATTTTGAATGTGTATGTGCTGCAGCCTGATCTGGGCACCTTCTAGTTCTTCCTTCTCTGAAGGATGTTCTAAGACAACACAATAGACAAAACATCACCAGTAAGACCACTTCTGCACAAGGAGCACACTCTGTGGACCTGAGACCGAGATGCCCAGGTCCTTTACACTTACTGACCACCAACCGCAGCCAACACAAATCCTACATGCTGTTCGGACTTTGTTTTTTTACACACAGACTGAGGAAAAGATTTTAATCACTTTGCCTGGAGCCTGGCTTTAAGCAGCAGCTGCAGGAAAAACGAAGCAACTGTACCATTTAAAAACAGTGTTTCCATATTACATACCCATGAGCCTCCTGTGGCTGTGGCTGACTTAACCAAGCAATGAAGGGTCTCAGTGAGGATGCTGTGCCAGGCTCACCAAGGGAGCTAGGGAGAGCAAGGAGCAGCTCAGGGTGCGTGGAAAGGCTTTATAAAGTGCATCAACAAATGTGTTGGGAGTTCAGTCTTGGATATAAATTTCAACAGCGTTAACATTGTGTATGTCCCTTCTTAATAGGAATTTGCTAATTAGGGCTGAGTAACCTACGGCAAAGGCTATTCACAAACACAGTCCAAGAATGACCAACCTCAGAAAGCAGCTGCAAGTGGTTTTGCAATATGATTTTATCTGGGCAGAATGAGTTCATAACTGGAAAATGCCCAATCTTTCAGTCAGCTGAGTCCTTACTTCTTTTGACCAGATCTCTGTCATGTAAAAATTCCTTTGGGTTAGGGCGTGCAATGCCCCTGTAGATATCTTTCTTTAAGTGGAGGGATAGGAGAGTGAGAGGAGAGGAAGACAGAAGGGCTTAATCCAAGCTTCAGCTATCCAGCCATTTGAAGAACCAGAGCTGGTATTCTCTGGCCTGGCCAGCACCTCAGAATCAGGCTGCAGATGTTGGCCCATAAGCCTCAGTGGCCTATCCTGCACCAACTGCAAGAAATCAAGTGACAGGATATGGGTACAGTACTTGAGAATGCTAACCAAGGAGAAACAACTAATTGAAAAGCCAAACACAGCAACAGATCTTTAGAAACAGCATTTCTTACCTTGAGCACTTCTCTAATATGTACCACAGCTATTTCAGTCAATTTCTCTTCTATATGTCCTGCATCCTAAGTCAAGCAGGCCTAGGAGCATTGGGCTAGGCAGGAATGATTAACCAGGTGACTTCAGCTGCAAGAGCTGACATCTGACAGTAGAAAAAACAGATGTGGAAGAAAGAGCCCAGTGTTCTCAGTCTAAAATACGGGCACTGTTCTTCCTGGGGCTAGCAAAAATACTCATGCTAAAGCTAATTTCATGCCTGAGAAGGGCTAGAAAGCACGCCCTCAGTACTAGGCAGTGGTCCCCCCTCAAAAAAGAAAAATTTTGATGGGCAGAGACCTGTCATTCTATTTCCAGCTCCTCTGGCTTCCTCTCTATCAATTTCCTTGGCAGGATAAAGGTCTGAGCACAATGTTCATGTCTGATTGCATCAAAGGACTACAGGGCTGATGGTGAAATGAGCAGTTGGAAACAAGCAAACTCCTTCCTCTGAGGAACAGAGGAAAGAGATCAGGCTGAAATGTAGGCTTCTCAAAGGCAAGTGGCCCTAATGCAGCTCCCAAACACAAACATTTGCAATAAATGCCAAAGAGTTTTCAGTTTTCTACCAGTCTGATGATTAGGGCTTCACAATCAGAACTATTTTTCAATGAGAAAACATTTATATTCAGGCCAGAATAAGGGCTTTCTATCTCCAAGTGATTAAGCTGAAGACAATATTGGCTTCAAGATGAAAATGGTTGTGCCAACTTCACAGATTTCATATGCAGTCGTGTTACTGCAAAGATTATTTAGATGTATGTTCAAATCACAGTTGAAGTCAGCTTTTAGTTTCACATACATGTTTGGGGACTAACTGAATATCAGCATTTATGGTAAACAAGAGAGTTATCTTTCAGGTTAGAGGAATTACAACTATTCAGTACTTGTTTTCATGCTATTAATCTTACCCAACTAGGAAATAGAAATGATTTCAAGTGACATAAATGTCAGATAAACACAAAAGTCCAGATGTTAAATTTGCTCAGAACCAACAGGTTTTAATTATTTTCTGCTGGTGTTCTATTAGTTAGACCAAAGAATATCTGCTATTTATTTACTCCTTATTTTTCTTTAAATTACCCTCTGCTTTTGACTCTTTCTCCTAAGCCCTGCTGAACCTGCCTGAGCATTCAGGCCTCTGCCATCTCTTACTAATTGTTTAGCACTTGACTACGACTGGGACAAAAAAATCTCAAGGCTTTTCCCATGGGAATAGATAGCATGTTAAAAATAACTGTGCAGATGAGCCCCACTTCTGATGCTTCTCCAAGTCATTACGCCAATCCTTCAATCCCTGAAAGTGTGAACAGAAAAATTTCTGTTCCTCACACACTCAGTGTCTCAGAAAGCACTAGGATTTCCTAAATGAGATACATTTCTAAAGCACGTTCTAACCTGTGGTTGAGAGTTGGCATATTTTAGACTAGATAAAGAAGCTGATAAGATGTGTGATGTATTTTATACAGAAGTTGAAGGTAAGTGATGGTGAGCTTTTGTTGCTTTTTTTTATTTGTTTGTTTGTTTGTTTTATTTAAAGACAACACTGTCTCCTTCAGTCTGTCTTTCTCCTTCACAAATCACAGAATCATAGAATGGCTTGGGTTATAAGAGACCTTAAGGCCCATCCACTTTCAGCCCCCTGCCATGGGCAGTGCCACTCAGCAGCTCAGGCTGCTCAGGGCCCCATACAACCTGGCCTTGAGCGCCTCCAGGGATGGGGCACCACAGCTTCTCTGGGCAACCTCATAAAGTTCAGAAGTGTAGTAAGTGGCAAAAGAAGCAACAGCCAGGGATGGGCATCCATGGCTTCTCTGGGCAGACTGTGCCAGAGCCTCACCACCCTCTGAGTAAAGAATTTCTGCCTAACATCTAACCTAAATTTCCCCTCTTTTAGTTTAAAGTCATTAACCCTTGTCCTATCACCATTAGACCACATTAAATGTTAATCACCCTCCTGCTTATAAACTCCCTTCAAGTACTGGAAGGCTGCAATGAGGTCTCCCTGGAGTCTTCTCCAGGCTTAACAAGTCCTACTCCCTCAACCTTTCTTCATAAGAGAGGTGCTCCAGTCCTCTTCGTGGCCCTCCTCCACTTCAACAGCTCCCCATCCTTCTTGTACTAGGAGCTCCAGCCTGGATACAATGCTGCAGATGTGGCCTTACAAGGACAGAGTAGGGACAGACAATCCCCTCCCTCTCCCTGCTGGCTGTCCCTCTTTTGATGCAGCTCAGGATACTGTTGCCCTTTCAGGCTGCAAATGCACACTGCTGACTCATGTTAAGCCTTTCATCTACCAGCACTCCTAAAACCTTCTCAGAAGGGATACTCTCAGAGTTATTCTCCCAGTCCCTATACAGATTGCCCTGACCCAAGTGCAACACCGTGTACTTGGTCTTGCTAAACCTCATCAGGTTCTCATGCGCCCACTTTTCAAGCCTGTTCAGGTCCCTTTGGAAGACATCCCTCCCTTCTTTTGTGTCAACTGCACCACTCAGCTTGGTCTTATTCGCAAACTTTCTGAGGGTGTACTCAATCTCGTCATCTATGTAATTGTTAAAGATGTTGAAGACCCAGTTCCAAGAGAGAACGATGGGGGACACCACTCATCACTGGCCTCTACCTGGATATGGAGCTATTGGCAACAATCCTCTGGCTATCACCATCCAACCCTTTGAACCCGTGTCTCTCCAACTTAGAAATAAGAAGGTGACGCAGGACCATGTCAAAGGCCTTGCTGAAGTCCAAGTAGATGACAACAGTTGCCCTTCCTTCGTCTGTCACTTCACCATAAAAAGCCACCAGGTTGGTCAGGCACAGTGTGCCTTTGGTGAAGCTGTGATTGCTGTCTCAGATCACCTCCTTGTCTCGCATCTGTCTTACCATCTCTTCCAGGAGGATCCTCTCCATGATCTTCCTAGGCAAGGTGAGGCTCACCAGCCTGTAGTTCCCAAGGTCCTCTTTTCTTCTTTCTTAAAAATGGGAGCAATGTTTTCCTTTTTGCAATCACCAGGAACTTCACCTGACAGCCACAATTTTTCAAATACGATGGAGAGTGGCTTGGCAACTACATCATCCTGTTCCTTCAGAACCCTGGGATGCATATCACCTGGCCCCATAGACTTGTACACATTCAGTCTCATGAGGTAGTCTAAGACTTGCTCTGCTCCTACAGTGGTGGGGGGGAATTTACTCAGGGATATGAGAGGGATAAGAATCTTAACTTTCAGTGAAGACTGAGGCAAAGAATTCATTGAGTACCTCAACCTTGTCGACATCTGAGAAGGCCAGCTCTTCCTTTCCAATTATCAGACAGAGTACGCTCTCCTTTGCCTCTCTCTTCTGCCCAGCGTATCTAAAAAATCCCTTCTTGTTGTTTTTCACATCCCTCATCAATTTTATTTCCATATGCACTTTGGCTTTCCTGATCCCATCCCTGCACATCTGGACAGCATCCCTTTATTCTTCTCATTCCTGCTTCCACTGTCTGTACTTTTCCTTCTTTTCCCTCAGCCTGACCAGCAGAGCCTTGCAGTTTCCTGCTTCCTCTGCTTGATTTCTTATGCTGGGGGATGGAGAGATCTTGTGCTCTCAGAAAGGTGTCCTTAAAGAGCTGCCAGCTCTGTTCTATTCCTAACATGCAGCTTTTTTTTCTTTTTCTTTTTAATTTTTGCATGTTTTTAGCCTCAGAAGAAGTTGAGAATGTTTAACACTTAACATTTTCTGAGATTAATGATTGGCACATGGACCTGAGAATCTTGGCCAACATTTAAATGAACGTGAACTTTTAGCATAATGTGGTACCCAGGGGATCTACATATATCGTTGGGTATATTAGCTGAGGAGAATCATGAAATAGGGAAGCAACACTAGGATATTTTTCTAGTGATAGAGACAGTTATTACAGATTCTTTGCAGCTTTGGAGCACTTATTTCAAAAAGGATCATAAAACTAGAGAAAGAGTTCATGTTTTGGATAACAACAATGGTAAGAGTCATCTCACCTAATTTCAGCCACCAAAACACTAGGTTCCTAGTCCAAAAGAGACATGCAGTCCATAGATGCAGATAGCTGTCTCCAGAGAATGATTCAGCTCATCCTGAAAGAAGTGTCTAAAATGAATTGCATGAGTAATCTGAATGAATCATATTTCCCCATTGACTCCAAGTGGACTGTAGAAACCTATCTTCAACTGGATGCTTCTCATGTTTGTGTAGAAGATACATCTGATCCCAAGCAACTACGCTGTCTTCCATGAATTTAATTTAACTAAAGTAAGTCTTTAGTTGATTCCATTATACATATCTCCCTGAGGGGACACGAGGGTTTGAAACAAACTTAATGAAGGTCATGGTAGGTTCTTCATTATGTGAAAACCCCAGTCTGAGAGATCTGCCTTAACAGTAAAATTTGAGTGTAGTATAGGAAATATTAGTGAAATCGTATGCCCCATATGCCCCAGCTTATGGTGATCAGACTAGATAACTGAAGAGTAATCCACCCTAGCTTTCATTTCTACCTTGTATAGTGTTCTGTTTATACAGTGGTAACCCTCAGAGAGATGGATATATGCAAAGCAGGAAATAAACCAGTGAGCACTTTGTTAGAGCAAAATCCATAAATGTCTAATTCAGCAAAACTGAATTTGAGGGTTTTCCTTGAAACAAAGATAAGTGTTTGCAGTTCTGTGAAGGCTATTTAAAATAACCTTGCTTACTGCACGATTATAGTCCTACATCCTATAGAAACTATCCAGCTGTTTCCAGTGAGGAAAGCAGGATAGCCTGGGTTTATAGATGTTTCTGGATTGGCTTTTCTGGTTTGAAAATCAATACTGATTAGTGCCTTTACAAACAACCAACCTCTGCTGAAGCCTCACATGTTAATTATATGAGGAAAGCTAATCACTATTCTCAAATAATTACTGAGTTGTAAATCCACAGATGTCACGTCCCTCAACAAATGTATACTTTTAGCGGTGGAGCACACTGGCCTTTCCTGGCCCTGTTTGCTCTAAAATTATCATTAATTATGATTAATAATATATTAATATTATATTAATATATTATACATGCAGTATCCTCCCAAACAGGTAATTACAGTAAATTTCTAGAATAAAAGAAAAAAAGTTTGGTTGAAATTTCTTGCTTCCAACCTGCAGTGGAAGGTTCCAACCTTCACCCATTTCTTTTGGTATTGCATCTATTACTCATTAGTCACACTGAAAGTCAAGGATGTGTGTGCCTAGAAATGTGTCATTTTCCCTAGCACATGAGTACAAGCTGTTACCTCTCCCTACACACCTGGCTTCTCATAAAAAAGATGAAACATAGGCTCCATGAGAAGTGCTCTGTGAGGCAGGAAAATCATCATAGAACTCTTCCATACGCTGACATATTTTACAGTGGCGGCCTTCCCTGTATGTTTGAGAGAAAGGATATATTTAGCTGTTATACTACAGGCAAATTATATGGAGAAAAGCAATAATATTTCAAATTATTACCGCTTAGAAACCATCAAAATAGTTACAAACAGACACAAACAAACCTACACATCTTGTTGCTCTTTCAAAGTTTAGAGAAATCACTGGAACCTCAATGCTAGAAGGCTTACTTAGCTAAAAGATACCATATCCTGTGGATGTCAGAATCTCTGTGGAGCTACAGACTATGGCTGGTAAGTTTGAGATAAATTATAAATGCTTGTTTTAGCAAAACAAACAGCACAACACCCTTCAATTCCCTATCTCAACCTCCAGAAAAGAAATAGCCACACATGCATAGAAAATCTTGTTTCTTTACCAGCTAACGACTTCATTTGAAGGATAGTATTTGCCATTGCTCCAGATATTCACTGCAATTTGTGGGGTTTTTTTTTCCCATTATCAATCAGTGAATACAGGGCAAATTGGTGTAAGGCACAGTTTTCCAGCTTTGAAGCTTCTGCAGCACATTTTAGTAGACAGTGGTAATGTTTAGAATGATGTTGCTCTTGTTGACATTTATACAAAGAGCATTTCCTAATCAGTGGAAGATCATTTTTGTAGGGTCAGCCCCGAAGTAATCAAGTTGCAGCATGGAGGACAACCTACATAGCAAAGCCTGCCTGCTATTTTTTCAGTATTTCTTACAAAGACTTAAGATATATGCCTCACCTCCCTGACTGCTGCACTGTTCTGAGTATTTCTTGAACTCTGAAGGTTATTCAACAAGCTCTTCCTTCTTTTTGACATACGTCTAATGGCATAGGGCAAGAGTTGGAGCAGTGTAGGCTACTTTTAACTGTAACTACTTCCCCGCCCTTGCCATGCCTGTTGTCCCTATATAACTTTTACATCTCTAAAGTCCTCCCACGGCCCATATTTTCTATCTTAAAAAGTCCTAAATGCCAAATATAAGGTAGCAGAACCCCCTATTCTAAGAGTAAAACTTGGTTTTGTGATGCTTGTCTGTAGGAAGCTCGCAGTCAGAGGTTCTCAATCTTGTACCACACTCCTCACTGCTGCCACCACAACCATGTTCACACAGGGGTACCAAGCTTTGCAGGCAAATCACAAGTCAGCCCCAGCAAAGCACAACTTCACCTCCAGGTCTCTGTCTTTCCACAGCATGCACTGCAAGTGTCCCAGAATAAAATCAATACCTGCAAGTGCAGTCCAGCAGTGCCTACAACTAAGGAGGGGCGCATTTCTGCGTTTTAACTATTAATATAACATTTGTGTTGATCCAGAAGTTCCAATGAATGCTGGTATTTGTGGTTTTCATACTTCAAATAATTTGCAAATAAATCAGTCAATAACAGGAAAAGCCTGAGCGCCAAGTCTCGGGAATAAAAGCTCCCATTCTTAGACAGTGAAAAATAAGTCAATGTAATGTTCGTGTTTCACAAAAATGCACTCAAGTTTTTGCAACTTTGGGGTTTTTTTTGTTTGTTTCTTTGACTGGTTTTGTTTTCAATTGGAAGGATAGAAAGGACTTGAAAAATATTTCTGTTCAGAAAAAATTCCTGTTCATTCCCATAGTCTCACCTTTCTGGATTGCTCTGTTGATTTTGATTCTGGAGATCTACAACAACTACAGATATGGCTATATCTCCATTACAGAAAAGTCACCTTATCATGAGCATTATTACAACTGTCCCTTCATGAAATTATCAGGACATTGTCTACATGGGCACCTTTCTTTTATAACTGGTGGCCCATAGCAAGTGCTGAAACACAGCTGTCATGTGAGATGCTTACTTTGCATATTCAATCAGCACTTATTTTTCCTTTCAAAACTCTTGTGACTGTCCTTGATGGATTTTTTTTTCTCAGTCCTTTCGCCATGTTCTGCCCTCACATGAATTTGTAAAAACTCTGGTTTCCACAAGGTAATCACAAGGTGATTTTTTGTCATAGCATATCACCGTATCAGAAGACACAGAAGTTCATAGCCTCACCCACTCAGTGGGATGGGTGACTCAAACAGTGATAACTGATGAATCACCCAAAAGTCACTTGGAGTGCTCCTTGCATGAACATTCAGAGAAGGAAGGAAACCTTTTGGTAATAGGTTCTTCACTTTCTGTGTCAATCCTGAAAGTCAGCTAATGACACTGTGACACAGAAGGAAGAGAAAGGTTGGCTGTGAGGTGTTCAGGTTTGCTAGTCAACTGAGATCACAGTCATTACAGATCCAGGAGTTGCCACTCTATTACCTCTCTGAAGAATATTATTTTCAACATGACCTTTTAGCTCCAACTTAGTCATAATGATTGTCTCCATACCACTTGTAAAGTCACCTGGCAGGGGACAATGTAGTTTCTCAGCTAAAAGAAAATAAATTTATGGGTATTGAGGAAACTGAATATTATACCAGACAGAGGTAGGAAAAATAAATGAATCTGAAATCTATTACTAGAAGTTTTTAAGTTTCATCTTTACTAGCTTCAGTAATAGTTTGGTCACTCCTTCTCCAGCACTGAAAAACATGACAGATATCTCATTAACCAAACTGACTTGGCCACCTCTTAGAAGAGTCAGTCATTTGATTCATAAGGGGCTATGTTCATAAGGGGCCCAGAGAAAATACAGCAACATTTCTAAATAATTGGTCCCATCCGGGAGCATATTCACAGGACCCTTCCAGGGCCCTTTTTTTGGCATAGCCCAGGATTTCAGACCAACTACCCCATGGAATTGTTACTCACTCTTCCCTCTCTTCACACTTTGCCACTGCCCTCCTTCAACCTGGAGCTGGCAAGCTCCTTAATGCCTCATGTTTAGCTCTGCATTTCCCTTGTCGCTTACAGTCATCTTTTGAAAATGGCTTACCAGCCACTTTTCTCACTATCTAGTAAAGAGTGCCTATTTGTCATTTCCTAAAGTGGCTGGAATCTCTACCCTCAAAAAGAGTGTTTTGCCTCATTTTCCTGGATTGCCCTTCAGTTCATCTCCACCTAAATTACTCATTACTGATGATCCCTTACCTTGCCTGCACCTCATTACAATGCATGTCATTCATTTCAGATCTAAATTTATCCCTCCTGCCCACAGACATAGTATTACCTGACTGTAAATTACTGAAATCAGAAAAGCTGAATCCCCATGTCTGAGGTTATGGAAAAATTAGTACGTGTTAAGAATAATCCCATATAATTAAAACCTTTCTGTACTATTTTTGTCATGTTCCTCATGCAAAGTATCAGTTACAAACTTTACAGATCAGTGTCGAAAATATTAGATTTGGGCAGTTTCAGAAAGTAGGGTGGGCCATAAATTGTCCCAGACTGCATGGCTGAAATTAATGAGATACAGAGTTTGTTTCTAGGTCATTCACCTCATGTACACTCTGGTTTCCAGTTCCTGAAATTCATAACAAACTAATGCTGTGCACATCCAAAGGTAAATGATGCGGCCTGACTCTGCCCCAGTTAATTCTTTAAGGTGTAATCAGTGTGGCCCATGTCTGAATGATTGTGCAAATGGAAACTCGGTGTTGCTTCTATAAGTGGTACAGCTTTTTGAATAAAAAGAACTTTTAGTAGCTCTGTGGGGTACAATTTGGTGTATGGAGACTGGAGGGTTTTGTAGCAGATGGTGAATTGCTTCTTTCTCTCAGTGCTGATAGAAAAAACCTTGTCACCTTGTTCCCTTTTTACCACTCTTTCTTCATCTGTATCTTTCTCTGCTGGTAAATCCATCCCTGGGCTGAAGACTTCCATGGTTGCACTAACTTCCTATACCTGCCTGAGATGATTTGGGCCCATGCCTTAACAAGTGCAGTATGGCAGGGCTGCAGCTTTTCTACTTGAATGAAAGCGTTTGAACAGACACAACTGCATGTGCCAGAAAGCAAAATGGTGAGTGCAGCTACTATTTAATTAAAGCCATAAAGGGGCCTGAAGGGGAAAAAATAACATGTTATTAGTAGTTTGAATCCAGAGCTGGCCACAGGTCTGTGTAACAAGCCAGCTGCACTCTTGGTGTTAAAGGAAGCTGGCCAGTGGCCCTTACCCAACTCAGCCTTCCAAAACACACCCTTTCTCATGCTTCTCATCCTCGTGACACACCTAGCATTAAAAAAGCTTCCAGTAATGTTGTGCCTCTGGCCTATGTAAAATGAAATATATTCAAGTCTGAACTTGCCTTCTCTTGCTTTAGGAGGTAATTAATGCACTCTGCTGTGTTAATAGGAATTCTGCTGTATAACAAAGAGGAGAAAGTCTACCACTTTTGAGCAACATGCGTTTCTTCCCTTCAGATGCCTAATTACTCTTTTTTTTTTTCCCTGATTGTTACCAGGCTCAGAATCTACCAGCTTCTTTCACAGTGTACCAAGATGACAAGCTTTTGTCCTAACCACAGATATGCTAAAGGCTATGGGAATACCTTGAACCCTGAGGCAAAGTTAAAGGCAGAAGCTGGAACCAGAAAACTCTGTACCAGTGCTGCTGGTAAGCTATGACATGTTAACCAATTTGTTTCGGTTCCAAAAGACAGCTGATGAGAATCTACTCAACCTCTTCTGTACCCTCTGAATCAAGCCAATAGCACAGCCCAAAAGCAGTCCTTAAGAAAGAGCAAAATTTGCAGTTGGAAAGAAAATTTGAGCTACAATGGTCACTAACTGTCATCGAAGAACTCCAGCTTGTCATCTTCACAGCTTCTCTGTTACAAACTCATCTATCTCCATCTATCTCTTTCAGTCATCCCAAGAAACTTGAAGACTGTCTCTAAACACAATGGTATTTGTAATTGTGACACCTGAGAGTTAGGCAGATGAGCCTAATTTGCTCACTAGTCGTCTTGCAAGAAAGAACACTGAGAGGACAGCAAAAGCAAGAGGCCTTTTAGAAAAGAGGTATGCAGACAGGATTCAGACAAAACACGACTGTATTATCTAGTGCGTGTGTGCTTTATTACAGACTAGAAATAGAGCTGGAAAGGGCACTTCTTGTACAGGATGTGTTCTATTTGTAGGTGTATAAAATAATCCTCTTACTGCATTCAAGGGTAATAATGTGTCCTTTATACACGATACATAAAGGACATCCTCCTGAGAGAAGCTTTCTGAAGAACCAGATGGTGATAGAAGTTGAATCACAAATCAGCTGGATCACAAATTTGTCCCTAATTGAAGAGTGATCAGAAAGAGGGCTATTACGTGGTATTTCCAGCACCAAAAGTTGGAGGTAAGGACCATAAGGATCACAGTAAGCTAGTATCTAGATCAGCCACCAAGGGAAATCATTCTGCTCCTTAACTAATAGTTTAATAAGACAAATGTAGAACTCAAAGACTAGTTCTGTGCCCAGGAGGCAGTATGGACAAGGCCAGCATGTCTCTGGCTGGAAATAAGTGAGTTGAGGAGATGTGAGTCAGGTTGTGCCAACCGCTCTGGCCCTAGTGCTCTGTAGTTTACTAGCACAGGCATAGCCAAGGATTTCAGATCAATTGTCCCATGAAATTATTACTCACTCTTCTCTCTCTTAACACCTTTCATTTCATTCTGCAGTACCACACTTGTAGATTATTTTAAGCTAGACAGTACAGCCCATTTCTAGAGGAAGGACCATGCCTCTAGTTGTTACACAGGCCTAACTCTACAACCTCCCCCCACACGCAAGTATTTCTGACCTTTTAATTCCTTTTTACTTTGTGACGGCTTTCTTTGGACTCCAGTCATATATATAATTGTGAACGAGCTTTCCCCGAAAACTAAGCATCAGTTCTCAGAAACAGAAAGTGAAGTATTGCACGTGTTATGTGGATGTAGATAAAGCACCTACAGCTGTAGTGCTAGCACACTGTAATGACTACAATTTGTAAACAAAAATCAGCTCAATGTCACCTTACTCCTAATGTGTCCAAAGACAATACAGATGAAATACAAAAGCTGAGGGAATTGTGAGTTACCAGGGGAAGGAAATGCTGAGAAAAGAATAGAAAACTCATAGATATCAGGGAAGAGGGAGAAAAACAAACACAGGGTGATGCAGAGTAAAAAGTTCTCTGTGTCTAAATGAGTGCAAATTTTCCCACCAAATTGTTTCCTGTTTACTCGTTGCTATGAGAATCAGTTAATGGGAAATACAATAAATGTCAGTCCAGTAACTGATGGAAAATAGATTTTGCTTAACACCTCTCAGATCACTAGAAACAAAGAAAAATAGGCATGGAAGGAAGTCTAAGGGTTCATATTCTCATTGAACTGTTTGGTTGATGAAGGTAACTCAGCACCTAAGAGCATGTAGAACATACTGCATTTGACTTAGCACGACATACTCATTAAAGGGCAGTACTACACAACAGCTGACTCTAACTTCAAAGCTGGGCCTGTTCTGAATAGTGGTTAGATCTGATGAGCTCAGGAGATCTCTTCCATGCTAAATTATTGTATGGTAATACCAACAGAGTAATGATAAATGGACAAAGGAATAATGGAGGGAAAACCAGAAGAATTCAAGAATGAAGATGAATGCTGATCATTGAGTAAAGGTCCCTACAGGGGAAGATGACAGGCAAAAAGTTCTGCTATGTTTTAACAATGACCTAAGACTCACACAAAACTACTACTGGAAAATTTTTTACATGATGGTGATGGAAGAAAGAGAAGATAATGATGAAGGTAGGGACATCAGTGGGATCCACCTGGCTTGTTTTTTAAGGAACTCTAATAAAGTCAAGAACAAAATTATACATGTAGCAACAATGACTGCAGGCTGGGCCAGCAGAATGGGCGATCTTTACACGGACAGCAATAAGACTGGGAAGAACCTCAAGGTCAAATTGTGCAAGCACTGCTGCAGAGACAGCCTTTGTGATTTTGTGACCAGAGGTCACACATCCTCAGATTGAAGAGACACTGCCCAAGGAAAAGAATAGCTGGGTTTTAACTTGCATTCTTAGGGACTCTGAGAATGCAAACAGGTAATAACCATGAATTCTTATAATTACTTATTTCAGTAATTTTTGCACACCACCACTCAAAACATATTTGCAGCATCTCCAGTAAATAGGAAATGTTATAACATACTTCACATGTTATACAGTTCAACTGGTCATAGTTTATAACAAAAGTATGTGCCCTACACATTTGAAATCATAACCCCCCTCCAGCAATTTCATCCCTCTTCTCTCTTTTTAGGAAATGAAATAAAAATAAAAGGAACAAAAAGTTTTCTCTGAAAGTAAAGCAACAGTGTTTAATTATAATTAGGGCTGTAATTCTACTCTGGTATTTCTTACAAGATGTCAGGTCAAAAAGTCATGGAAATAGAAACATATGAACCATAGTTTCATCTCCACTGTTTTGATCCCTAAATATCTCTATTTTATCTCTGTGTAAATTGGCAGGACTAATTATATTTCTTCAACACCAAGCATCAGAAAGGATCATTTTCACTGTCATACTTGAATCAGATTTTGAAAACTGTCATTATTCAAAATTCAAGGGAAACAATAACGAGATGCTTGGTCTGGGATTTCAGAGCACTGGTGTTGTGAGGCATCTGGTATCTGATTTCTGCGTTAGGGATGCATCCCTGACACCTCTCTGGTTCATGTGGAAAAAAAAGAATGCTCTTCAGAAAGTAGTTAAAAACACATTGTGACATTTGCTAAAATCAAAGGTGAGTTATGTGTATTGCCTCAACAAAATTTCAGCGGGGCTTTTTGACCTACTGTGCTAGGAAGTGTTTCAATTAATATGGATCAGAACTCCTGGACGGATTTTCAGAAAGTATTAAAATCGCAGAATATGTGGAAAGTTAAAAACTATATTAGTTTACTTTCTGTAGCTCAGGATGCCTCTGTAATCTTTTATTTTAAGAAGGTGTCCAAAGTACATTAAATTAGATCAAATATAGAAAAGTATATATGTGATATCTGAACTACAAATTATTGACACAAAAATGAAGTGGCTAAAATTTGTCACCATGAGTCTGGGGAGGTCACATTATTCACAAGTGATAAAACCACCGATGACTCATAGAAACTATCCCAGATAAGAAAAAAGTTATGGGATAGTGGATGCAAATGTCAAAGTCTTTGCTCATGTGCTGGGTCCGGTCTTGTTCAATATCTTCATCGACAACCTTGGTGAGGGGATAGTGCCCACCCTCAGCAAGTATGCCAATGATACAAAGCTGGGAGGAGTGGCTGACACACTGGAAGGCTGTGCTGACATTCAGCAAGTCCTGCACAGACTGGAGAGCTGGGCAGCAGGAAACCAGATGAGGTTTAACAAGAGCAAGTGTTGAGTCTTGCAGCTGGGAAGGAATAACTGCAAGTATCAGTACATGTTGGGGGATGACCTGCTGGAGAGGAGCCCTGCGGAGAAGGACCTGGGGGTCCTGGTAGACAACAGGTTGGCCATGAGCCAGCAGTGTGCCCTGGTGGCCAAGAAGGCCAATGGCATCCTGGGGTGCGTTAAAAGGAGTGTGGCCAGCAGGTCAAGGGAGGTGATCCTCCCCCTCTACTCTGCCCTGGTGAGGCCTCACCTGGAGTATTGTG
>JANHGO010004801.1:0-24210 GCA_024606505.1 Aquila spilogaster
GGATGTAGTTGTTCTGCAGCCAGGCATCTTCTGATATTTGGTTTGGGGAAAATGTTACTATATAATTAAAACAAGCAGGGATCATGTGAAGCAGATATATATGGTGCTAGCATCTGTACGTGCATGTACACATGAGTCCATGTTTTTATGGTGCTATAGAATTACATTAGCCTACATTTTCTGGTTACTGGAGAATGATTGGTTATGTATAAAGAAGCTATGAACTTTGTGTAGCCATGGTCAAATCTCTTCTGAAGTAAATGAGAGGAAGGACTTATTTTCTGAAGCCAACACAAAGTGAGGTTCTCTCAGGATACGGGTATCTCATTTCATTCAGTGGTGTGTTTTGGGGGCTTTGTAGCATATATATGGGTTCATGTGTGTGCTCATTAAACTGTTGAACGTCCATTGTGTGGACATTGGTGCGTCATACAAGTGTGACGTGATTGATGTAGAACATACACTAGTTTTGGAGAATGCTGTGGAGTCTGTGCTCTCTTTTTTTGAATCCTTTGTTTCTGTAAGGATATGATTGTGACACACTACAGTGCTGTACAGAGGAACACAAACTAGTTGTGAATGAGCTGTCTTGAGCTAGTGGAAGCAGTACAGTAAACAGCAGTACAGGCTTCTTGGGCTCATTAGCCCAGCTGAGGAGTGGGATAGGTGAGGTGTGCCATATAGGTCTACCATGGGTTTTGTGAATTAAATATTTTGGTGGGTTTATTAAAATATATTCAGTTAATGGTGACAGCAATATTATATAATTGTAATTGCAGTTGTATTTCAAGAAATCTATCTACCTGATTGATTCCTGTTGGATATACTTATTTTAGCACTAAGGGCAATTAGGAAGTTCCTAGATTGAAACATGGTCTATTTCATTAATCAACCACTGTAATATTATTACTTTAACTTTGAGGAAATGTAAATTAAGTTGTGATTAGGTTATGCATCGTAATTTTTGAATTAATCTGATAAATCCTTACTAAGGAGGAGAGTTGATTGAATTTGCTTCCTGCCCAGCGAATGTATTTCAGACTTCAGTTTGCTCATGCCAAACGCTGCTGAACAATATAAGTGACCTTTCTCAAATTATCAGCAAATATTTGTTTTTAAAGCCCATTATGCTAAAGTAAGAGTGATTTATGAACAGCAAAACTGGAACTGGAACTTACCTGGGAGGGAATTGAGGTAGATAAAAGACAGACTTTTACTTATTTTCCTACTGTAGTAGAGCATTTTAGTTAAGTTAGGCATAAAATTCGTAAAACTGCAAGTGTAAGAAAATATTGTACCAGAGCTCAATCCTTTTTCTTGATTTTATTTGGTTGGGTTTTGGGGTTTGTTTTGGGGTTGTTTTTTTTTTCTTTGCAAGTCCTGAAGGGATGATTGGAAGAGGGCAAATTCAGCAAGAAATCTAACCACAGGCAAGGTGACATTAATCTCAAAGATGTTCCAGATGAACTTGAACTGTCTTGAAAAATACAAATAGGCAGACAAAAAACCCTGCAGGGACAACTTTTGAATAAGCAAACTTAGCCGGTTCAGCGCTCCAGTACTAGCATTAGCAACAGCAACAGTAGATTGTAAATCAGGAGCTGGGGTGGTTATAAAAAAAACCCAACAAACCAATTCACCTAATCTCTTTTGAAGCAAGTTTTAATGTTTTACTTAGGAGGTTGGGGGTTGCCAGTGCTTGGTCTGTTCTAGTACTTTGTCACTAGTTTCTAGTGGAGCTGGATCTGTGGTAGTCGTGGGGGAAATTTATTCTGTACTCAATAGTTCTGGTGTTTACCAGATTCAATTCTGGTTTTTATTACTCTGCAAAAATAAAATAAATCAATATTTTAAATTTATATTCCACAGTATATACCCTAATACACATCACAGTTAAGTTTTACTGTATTTACAGGTTTTGGTAAATAACCAAAACCAATGTTACCTTAAATAGCAATTGTAGAAGACATTCCATTCAGTCTGAGATACTGTAAATAAAATGTAAAACCTCGTGAGCGTAATTTATAATTCCAGACACCTGAGTGTCTGCATACAATTTTGTTTTGGTATGTTTCCATATTTAAATATTCTGTAAAAAAAAAAAAGTCAAAATTACTTACATGTATGAAAGTAGCAGTAATTCAGAGGCATGAATAATCAGAAGCTTGAAGGGTTGTGGGTTAACACCACAGGTTCAGCTGTACGGAGCATTCCAGGGAAGAAGATAAGGCTTGATCCTGTGTCTGTGTCATGCCTGTTTGTCAATGTTGAATGCACATACTCAGAACTTGAAAAAACCCACAATATGTTCAGTGAAACATTACTGAGCTGACTGGATCAGCTAAGAGGGAACAAGTTAGCTTTTTAGCTTTTCCGTAGTAGCAGATGCAGTATTTTCTGAGTATGGAGGTTCTTCTCCTTTACATGTAGATAAATATTATGGGAAGTCAGCATTTTTACAAAGTAGCACCATCTTTCCTTGTTTATCCCTAATTAGCTGACATTTTCTTTCCTGCATATTTTGGACTATAATACACGCTAGAGTAATTGCCATATGAAATAATTTTTGTACTTGGACCTTGTTAGGTTCCAGACCTTCACCTACCAGTAACTCCTACCAATCTCTGCATGCAGCAGCTACAGTGGACATACCCTTTGGAGAGTGTCAGGTGTCACAGTAGCTGATTTCAATTGACTAATAATATTTTTTTCTTCTTAATAAATTTGCTGGTTATTACAATGGTCACTCCTTCCATTGTTCTGCCTCATAGTCACTGGCAAGCCTGAGATAATGTGATGGATTTTAAGTGTGTGTTTCTGGATATGTCAGTTGATTGCTTCATCATGGATTTAGGGATTTATAGATGTGCGACATTCTTTTAGCCAGTCTGCAGGCTGATAGTCATTAGCAGAGTACTTCTGTAAGCCTATAGTGTGGTTCATTAAGACGCTTAATGTAAGGTTATATAAGCCAGTTTGGCAAATGTGATGTATAATCACAAGAAATTTTTTAAAAAGTGATGTGTATCCATCCATATGTAAGAAGGAATCATACTTTCTTCCTGGAGTTGAAAATTCTCATAGGGAGAAACTACAGCAATAAGACAATTAGTTTGTTGCAGAACTGGGAATAACAGCAATAGTTTTACCTTTTGTAGTGCTATAAATTTTTTTACAACCTCAGCAAAGATGCTTTAATTCCTCATTTAGTTACACTTGACAGAAAAATAAAATGTTGCAGCATAGCCACACTAGAGAGATAAGTCTGCAGGGTAAATACATACCAGGTTTGTGGTATGCATTATATTCAGCACCTCCTAACCAGTAGTCAGCATTTTATCTTTGAAGTTTAGGTACTTGTGTTATCTGAGAGGAAAACAGAATTTTTTAGGCTAGTCATAAGGTGATTTTGGACTGTGGAAATAGCAGTGATATTCTGTCTCGCAGGACAAAGAGGATGAGGTTTCCAGAGTTCTGATAAACTGCTGCTGTAACAAAGATCACAAAGAGAACAAAAAATGGCACCCTGTGACATTTTTCCTGTTAACAGTGATTGTTACAACAATGGAGCACGTGAACTTTGTCCACTCTCATTAGAGACCAAAGAGTTCATCATTGTTACTGGTTTCTCAGTACATGTTATATTTCTTGATGTATCTAATGCTCTCTCTTTTCATACCTCATCAATATGATGAAACTGCTGAGTTTTGACAATCATCTGGGCAGCAGGAAAACTGTCAGGAGACCCTTCCCACTGAGTGACTTGGAGCATAAACCCTAATCAAGAGACAATGTGATAACTTCTGAAGAATTAATATAGAATATGTGTATAGAAAACATACTGCAGGTACCCAGTTAGTTATTCAATGTCTTCCTGTGACTTGGTGCAATACAGAAGCTTGCACCCAAGCAGGCATTGCTGTGTATAAAATGATTTAAGTAAATACTATGTATTTTTAAAATTATTTTTATCATCTCAAATGCTTTTTTTTTTTTCCTAATCTTTGCACTGCAGTTTAGTTTAGTGGTTCAAAACAGAGTTGGTTTATATCAAAAAACTTTCTGAATGTCCCTGGATTTAGGAAGGGTTTGACTTCAAGTTTGACATTCATGCTTATCATTCATCTCTAAGATCGAACAACAACAAAAGCAGCTGTGATCACCCTCTGTGGGAACTCTCAGTCTTTCCTTGACATTGACAGCTTGGAGCAATCCCTGTTTATTGCTCTGAGATGAGAAATGTATTGATATTCAAGCATAAACCCATGTGGAATAGGCCTGGACTTAGATTTGGATTTGAAGTACTTATAATTTAGACACCATTTAGATAAAAACTGTGTAGTGTATTGTTGGTGGTTATGACCAGATATGTCTCAATTTGTGTAGAAATCTCCTGGTGAAACTCAGGAGAAATCACAAAGGTCAAACTCTGAATAGAAAGAGGGGAAGAAATACAAGTTTTTGATTAGGCAATTCAACACATGCCTTCATAGCACTTCACTTGAGGTAGTAATGCTTTACTCCTTGGAAAATCATCTTCTTCCCTTTGGGTTTAGCCATTACTGGGAGAGGACTGTGTCATGAAGGAAGGTGGCTGGTACATATTTCCAAGAAGTCAGGGTGCCTTTTGATTGGATTGTATCAGATAGTTTTATCAAGATCTGAACTTTCTATTAACTGGCCTGATAAACAATATGAATATGAAACAGTTGTTCACTAATCCTTTTTTTAGAGGTTTAAACGTATGATCTGTTATTGGGACTACAGTGATATTCTGAATTAACATCATATGAAAACTCTTCACGTTTTAAAGTTGCCTTCAGTAATTTCAAAAGGGTGGTTTCAGGCTGTTCTATTTGCCTTCTTTCTGGAAGAAAATATAATACAGGAGCAAATCTTCTTTTGTTGTCTTTAGGTGGATATTCTGCTGTCTTACGTTTGTCTTGCTCTTTGAATTTTGCAATTTTTTTTTAATTTCCATAGTTGGATACTTTGATCTTTTAAAGGCCCCTGTTGTGCTTCAGTCAGAGATACTTTTCAGCAAGACTTGGCTCTCCTTTTCTGTTATGTTTTCATTAGTGTTTGTGTTACAGCAATGCTTTCAGACTTGGCTAAAAAATAAAGGCTTATTGTGCCAGGTGCTACAAAAAACACCAACAAAATGAAGAGCATTTGTTTACACTCACAAGACATGTACACAACAGGAAAGGAAAGGTTGTGCAGGTAATCTGATGATAGAAATCTTGTTTTCAGAGAGCTACTGCATTTTCTTGTTAGCAGGCATAGTCTGAATATTTGATTTTTAATTGAAGCTAAACATTTGTTTGCTGTTTTCAAGGGCTCTGATGGTTCATTGAGTTAATAATTGCATATAGTCTTTAATTTCTACAGCAGCTGTTCAAATCCAGCCCAGTCTGGAGTCAGACAAACTACTGCAGTCCAACTGATGGCTGTTGGGAGTAAAATTATCTTGTGTCATATGCTTAGAGACTTGTGATGCTTGCTGTACAGCAATACTAATAAACATAGACAGTATGATGAGGTAGATCTCTGTCAACATCATAGGGAGTATGAGCTACACCCCCCTGCTATATATATGCACACATAATTAGCTCCTAAGCTGCCTCAGAAGAAATTCTATAGAGTTTGCATGCAGGCACTGGAATAAAGGATATTGCTGTTTCTAAAGCATTAATTAGATCTGCATATTTTGTAGGATGTAAGGATGTAATGCTGTATGCATTCTGTCAGCTAGGACTTGGACTGTAATTACAACATCTTTCATAAAACTAAATTCATTTAAGTTCTCTTTTGTTTGAAGCAACCTGGGACTTTTTAAAGTACATTAGACTCTGAGCATGTGTGACAGACATAAACTGCTAAGTGTATACTTCAGTACTCAGTACTTATTTGAAAGATACAGCTAAACTGTTATTGGATGATAAAGCCAACTTTCATCTGGCCTTCAGAATGGTTCTGACAAGGTATTTTTATATTAGGAACAAGTAACTTTAAGGATAAAATTTGAAGTTAGCTAAAAATGTATTAGTACACAGTTTTTCGTTTATGGAAATCATAACTTATGGATGAGTTCTTTTTAGATAATTTTGGTACAGCATCTCTTGTTAGTCAAAAGAGGCATGAGATAAAGCAGGGCTGTCCTTAGGTTGTACAAGCAAAAGAAAGAAGAGCGTAGCTTAACAGGAGAAGTGGGGATACAGGAAAAGCAAGTAAAATATTTTTAACTGAAGTATTATACACTTCCATTAGTTCTGTGTTGGTTTAATGTCTTCTGCAGCTTGCCTAAAAGAGGATGGAGTTAACATATTGATAGCGATTCACACTTGGTAGAGATTTTGTTTGCATCTGGAAACATGAGGGACATAATGATTTTCCCTGAATCTTGCAATAGATTTGCAGTCTAGACAAAACTTAGGCCTTCAGTACTTCTGTTGCTGAGCTGCCTTTTCCTCTTTTGCACTTTCATGGGAAATTCACTACAGGTCATCTAAAAGCTTCTCTCCTTCCTTCTCCTAAGTCTTTTCTGCCTACCCTTTTGTTACTTTTATTATCTATGAAGTGTGGAATGTGATGAAATGGGGCTGTGCCCTATTCAATTAGTGTCTTGGGCGCCCAGTTAGTTTTAATTATATCAGAAAGAGTGGAACTTGACACAGTAGCTATTTTGCAGAACTGACAGTAGAATTGGGACCAAAGAGCTGGCAGGATTTATACCTTCTGCACTAATAATCCCATAAATGTTGCTTGACTAGAGATAGTGCATCTCTTCTTCACACATTTTATTGTAAATATATCAGGGTCATATTTACTAGAAGGATATTACTATTGCAATAAAAATACTGAACATAATCCTTTTCATCCTTTCCTTGTATACAGTACCGTATCTGGAAAGAAAGTCCTTAAAATAGGACTTAAGAACTTAGAGGAAGTATAGTATTTCTGGCAGGCATTCATCCACTACTGACGCTCATTTATTATGTGCATTGTGCCAGCACTATTTTTAGTCAAATTTAAAAGTTCCTGAATTCAGCACTTTTGAAAAGTTAGAACGTAACAACTGTTACTTTTAGCAATCATTACCTAAGGATGTCTGTGTGCTTACCTAAGGATACTGAAAAGATATATCCTGCTGTGCCTGCACAGGTATTCGAAGCAGGGGTAGCTCATAAGGGGAAAAGCTACAAAACTATTGTAACAGTGAAGAGTTCAAACTTGTGACTCAGTCAAAGTTTGATCCTTACCCCCCCCTTTTATTCCAAGGAGGAAGGAAGATTCACTAGTGTGATGCCCAATGGAAATTGAAATGTCCTTTGAAGGGAGATACATATGGTTATTCATAATATTATTACTCATTAAAATATTTATGTATAAAACTATTTCAGGTTAACCGACTGTATTTTGCTGTTAATCTAATCTTTTAAATGTTTATTCAATAATCAAAGTGGCAAACAAAGTATCACCCTGTAATAGATGACCTCTTGCTTTACAATTCAGCTTCTTCCAGTACTGTTCTGGAGGACATGTAAACGTACGTCCTTACAGTATCAGAACATCACAAGTAACAGCAGAATAAGGCTGAAGATGCAGCAAAAATGTACATGAGTAACTGTTGCCTGTAAGTACTCCTGAGAGCAGTGTGCTTCTCAGCTGCTTGGGGTAATGTAATTTATGCATCTGTTCCTCAGAGCTGCGCTGAAGATATTGGCAAAATTTGACTTGCTAATGGACTGCGTTTGCTCTAATTTGGTAGGCAATAAAGTAAATATTTGCATTTTAATAAAACTAAAGAAATTGGGGTTAAATCTAATGTCACTGTTATGTTTAGCAGAATGTTCATTGTGGATTTAAGTCAGGATCAGACCCTGTAAAGTCACAATGCAATTACAAAAAGCAATATAATACCTAAAAATAGAGTGCAATGATTTTACATCATACCTGTCTGTGGATGAAAATTGTTTCTGCTGGGAGTTAAATGTCCTACCTTGCATTTAGATGCTGATGTTTTCAATAAAGCTGTTAGAATAGGAGGGCAGGGATTGTCTTTACCATGTCTGCGCTGTACCAAGTCTGCTTCCTCACACTGACAGTCTTTACACACCAGATACAGAAACAGCCCTTTAGTGAACACTTAGTTTTCAGCATTTATGAAACTGTCAATCTTAGGCAGACCCCTGGGAGAAGACCTGAGGGCCCTTCCTGTGCCGTGCAGATGGCTGAACTTCATTTTAATGATCACTGAGATGTTCTGCATTCATAGACCTGCCTGTGAAATGAGAGGCTGGTTTTCTAGATCCTAACAAACAGCTGTGGTACTAATTGTCATTCTCACCGGTTTTGGGCAAGCAGACAAAGACGGCATGAGCTCTTAGAATAACCCAGCTACGGGGTGTCCTGGCTGATTGTGTCTGAAACACAATAGTGAGCTAGGGCAAGACAGCGTTTGTTACCCTGTTTCGTGTCAGTGTTGTGAAAATTAGAGAAGTTCACACTCCAGGGCTGCTAACCCAGCTTCTGTTACTGGTTCTGAATTAACATTAAAAGAAGAAAGGTTGTGAAGATATCTCCTACCCCCCGCTGAGTGGAAAAGAACAGTTCGCAGAGGAGATACACTTGTAAGATCACAGCACATCTGCCTTAATGACGTGCCTTGCAAGGACGGGGCACTTTTTGAATTGTGCTGGTGCCCTGCAGGCCTTAAGAGTGGAGAAGTCTTTTTTTTAATCCGTTTCATAACCTCTTTACCTGTTGGCTGTTATGACCTCCCGTAGGCTCTCCAGTATAGAAATATTTATAGATATTCTTGATTAATGTCCCATAAAGACCTGATCTTGCTCTTTCACTCTTGTTAAAGTTATTTGTATTATGACAAAGCTTAAATATTCTAGTCATAAACTAGCTGCAGTGGAATCTATAGATTTTGAATATAATTATCCCCATGTTGCAGAAGACAAAAATGAGACAATGAGAAGTGAAACGATAGGCCTAAATATAGACATGTTTAATAGCTGAGATGGAAAGAGCATCCAGAAATCCTGTATTTTAATATTAGATCTGGTACTGTGTTACAGATGGTTATGGAGTGCTTTGTGAGAATGATAATTAGGTTCTTTGTGTTATTCATTTCATTGTCTGGTATTTGTGCTGTGGAGTGACTTATGTTCACATCCACTTAATACTGTTTAAAGAAATTCCAGTAGTGCATTAGAATAATGAAAATACCTTTACAAAGCATTGGCTTTGTGCTGCTTTGCTTCATTGTGGTCTGGAAAGGTGGAGGGGTGAAAACACAGATGTTGTATCCTTTCTTTTATTTGTGCTCTGCATCTGGTCCATAACGTTGAGTCTTGCATGCGTGCACCATTGCTCTCCCCCAGATAAAATGAAAAGCTATGTATGTGAACTGAGTATGTTCAACTGCAGGTTGTTCTTTTGATAATCTGGAATCCATTTTCCAGACGTTTTCTTTTCAGCTAGTTGCATACATCTACACAGCAAACGGCTAAATACTTCTAGAGGTTTGCATAACATGGTTTTGAATTACTTAAAAGGCTTTGGTTATAGGTTTCTGTTATAACAATTTTATACTACACAACTGAATTTCTAAATGATTGCTAAAAGTGGCTAGAGAACAGAGCTTGTAGACACACAACCAAGTGTGGATTTTAACAGGAGAATTGAAGGAAATTGAACCTGAAAATTTGGACTGAAAACCTTAGTATATTTATTGTGGCAGCATTGTATTGGGCTCTAGGGCAGCCTTTCAGAGGAGATTTTGGAAGTCAAGTAACTCAAATAATTTAAAGTAGATTAGAAAGATACACTAGAAAATATAAATGGGAAGCCTTCCTGTATTTCAACAGTAAATTTAATGTGTTTCACGTGTTTGATCAATGCAAGCAGTATGTTTAAAACTGTTGCAAATGTTAAGATGTATGGTCTGTGTGTTTAAGTTATACACAGTTGACCCTACTTCCTTGGTTTGTGCAACAGCAGGAGCAAACAGATATGATTTGTTTCAGTGTATGTACATTCCACATACATGCACAGTCTGGGCTAATGCACATGCTACTGGTATTTTTCTGTGTGTTTCTGCTTTCTTTTTTTCACTTGCTTGCACTACACTTCTGACTTTTGTGGTCTGTGTTGTTCAATTAGGAGAATTTCAGAGTGATTAAGTAATCGTCTTCCTTTGGTCTCACAATGTCGTTTCATTCAGCAACTGATACTCCCTGGTAACCCAGGTTAGCTTTGGCAGGCTCTATTAGGGTGGACTTTAAAGTGTAATTAAAATAACTCTTGTGTTCTGAAAGCCCTGGGTACATCTCCATCCCCTCTTTTCCTGCTACCAATGAGGACCAATTCTACATGTCAGCTTTAGCAAGGGATATGGTGGAAAAAAGAAGCAAAGTGAGCACCATAGTGACAAACTGCAGCCATCCTTTGGTGGGAGTAGGTGCAGTGGCATTAACCACTGCAATAAAGCAGCATACACTTAGGTCAGGCCTAATTTGGGGCCCTGGAGTGATGCCATGCATGCGTGGTGTTTTCAGTTTCTTGTTGCTTTTACATTTGTGGATAAGGGCTTCTGTGTTTGTAATGTGAACAACTTGTTTCCACTTGGGAAATCACCAGAGCTCTTATGTTACACGAAGGAGATTCAGCCTCCACATCCCTTCGTTTTTTTTCGTGCCTTCAGTGGGAGGAGAAGGCAGGCATTAAGAAGGGAAGCTATCTCAGCCTCTAATAGCATAAAGACGACTCTTGGAAACCCTGGGAAGGGTAGAGTGTCTAATGGCTGGCAGTTTCTGGGTACAGTGTAAAATCCGTGGTGACACTGTAGAGGCTGGCATGCACAGGTGGAGACTGATGTAGACTCAGAGTCTTTTGGGAGAAGAAACAGCAATTCTGTGAGAATTACTATTATTGTGTAGCACTCAGGAGTATTGGTCCTAAGCGAAGTGCTGGAAAGAAGCATAAGGTCTTGTCATTTCAGTGGCTTAACAGTGATTGGAAAAACAGTTTGATTCACTTGTTGCGGTTGATTTTCTAAGCATAAGAATTCAGTAGCACTGATGAAGGGAGATTACTATTCCTACTACAATATCTTCCCAGTTTGGGTTTCTGTGAGGTATTTTATGTGCCCTGTTCACTGGTGAGACAAACTGTAACAGTCATTCCCTGTAAAAGTATATAATGTTCTGTAAAAGCAAAATTACATTTGAGAAGGAGGTATCCATGTGTAATAAACAGAATAAGGAGGAAAGTACTGACAGGAAAAGATGGGTTTATCTTTTCTATATGAACAACAGAAAATACTTATGAAATAGGAAACTGAATAAATGATTTAGGACTGAGCTTCCCAAGAGATGCCCTTCTGCAGCTGCAATCTACAGAGGTCTTTGTATTCTTATAAACACAAAGAAGCGGCTGACAGGTGCTTAGCTTCAGTGCTTGTTTTCCCATGCTTTAGTTCAGCCAAACCTAGATGTCTATACACAGCAAAGCCTGCCTTATTTTCTTTGGAATTAGGGGGAAAAATCTATCTACATGTGCATGTATATGTGTACTACTTTGTATGAGAATGTATTGAATATTTATGGTGAGATGGTAATGATACAAGTATGATATCTACCTAAGATTTTACATTTTAAATGCAAATGATGGATTGTGAATAAGGATTTTGAGTATTTACTGATATGGATATTAACTATATGTATCAGAACAAAACTTAGAAAGGTACAGTAGTTTCTTTCCCTTGCTTATGTTATAGCAAAATATGTTTCTGATTAGCAGCATTTTGGTCTAGAAGCTGACTTCCTTTTCAGGCTTTCCTGTGGTTTTCCCCAGGTAAATGTCAGCCAGCAGAATTTCTGGTAATAAATTTGTAATGCCATTCATTAGCTTTGGAGTCAAAGTGACCAAGTTGCAGTCCTTAAGAATTGTGCTGCTTTGCCAGTTTCTCCTTCAGCTCTGTGTTCTGTAACCATCTCAAGACTTCAACTTGAGCTGTGTCAGAAAGCAGAGGTCACTATCTGAATATCAGGGTGTTCCTGGTTCAAAATAGAAGTATGCTGTTTATATACTAATGTGTTTACCATCTGACAGCTTCATATGCTCTCCCGGGAATGAATTAAAGATGTTAGTTTAATTCCTGTTGCACAGCTATCTGTAGCACAGAAGTTACTACTGTATTTGAGTACCTCAGCAGGAACAACAAGGATTGACTGTTGCTTGTTTCTCAGGCAGCTTTCTTCTATCCAGGAGCTGAACCTTGTGTTTGCTAAAGTTGATTGAAAGTTTCCGTTGGTTTCAGAGGACATTGTATCAAACCGCAGAATGACTCTTGCAGCCAAGTACTGAGGCAGTGTTATTTTTTAGTTACTTAGTTATTCAGTTTACTTTTCCTCACAAGCTTTGCTGTTAGTGCCTTTCTACACTTTACACTTTCAATTCTCCCACTTCCTTTTAGATTTAGTCTCCTAGGTAAATCACCTGAATATGAACTGTAATTGGCTTTGCAGGCTGGGCTTTGTTTGCTTCTTTGCATGAATTCTCTTCAGAAACTGCGATCAGCACTGATCCTTTATTTATTTATGTCCACAGGAAAATATCACTCCAAGAAGAGGGTGAAGAGACATAAATGACCCATTTGTTGTTCTATCAGAAGCATAGGTAGATTTAATTTACACCAGAAACTGTGACTGGAAAGTGAGTCTGTTTCTGAGAGTCCACTGCTTCCTTTGTTTCCTTTCTAGCTTCACAGGAGATTGTTTTGTTTTGTTTTGTTTTTTAAGCTCTGCATAAATTTTCACCATGGGTTTCCTTCCCTGTTATTACCAGCCAGCCCACTGATCAGACACCAAGGTTGTGTTCTTGCTACGTTTGTGGATTGTGTTGGAATCAGAAATCAAATATGTGATAATAAATGTAATATGCTTTGAAGTGTTGTGATGTTTAGTGGGTAGATGTACATCATGAAGACCTTTCTTGTCTGCAATTTGTGATGAAGATGAATCATTCTTTGGAGAAAGGTTATAGTCATGTTGTAAATCACATTCTAAAAATGAAAAAAAAAAATCCAGCAGTGATAAATAACTACCATCTGGAATCTGAACTATATAATTGTATTATGATTTGTCATCCACATAAGATAAGCTTTTGAGAATGTTTAAGTTGAAGGCGTAGACACAGAGATATCCAAATGTGTTAACTACTTCAAGTAGTGAAGTTAAATGAAAGTAAAAAAATAAATGTTCCATGTGGGGTGGAAAGACTCCTAGAACCAAGAAGGTGGAATTCATTGTAGCACAGCTGTATGGGAGTAGGTAGGCATTGGGAGTAGCTGCATAGTAGGTTTTACATGTTTTAAGAAGTAGGGCTCACTTTAATTATTTGACAGATGAAAATGAATTTACACTGAAAGAAGCCCCTCAGATGCTTTTTGTGATTTAACTGGTAGATGTAGCACCAAGATGCAGCAAGGTATGCAGATGAACTGTGTATGGGATTGTCTAGCTTTGAGAAATATATACTGCTGGAAATCAATCTTTTCTATGACTTGAAGAAAAGAAATAGAAATTTCGGAGAAATGACATTGGAAGAAAACAAGAGAAGAAAGCCAGCTAAGAAATGGAAAAGCAGTGAAAAAAGCAAAATGCCTTTAGAAATAACTACTCTGAATCAACATCACATAAATTTCTGCTTCTGCCAGCTGCCCACTCACTTTCTCTTTTAATAGAAAGAATCATCTTGGATCTGAAACAAGTAGTATGGGGAGCCATGGATTTACTAAGGAAGTGAGTTTCCTGTCTTAGTAGGTTTTAGCTTGCAACACTGACTTAGTAATGGATTTGATCTCTTTAGGGTATATATAACATATCAAAATGTTAGAAGCAGCCTTTTATTTTTCCAAGGATGCTCCTCCAATATAGAAGTGAAGCTTCAGTAGTAGCTTTATTATTTCCTTTCTGAATGTATCAGTAATGAAACTTAGTTCTTTAAGAACTCATTTACAGACATTCATTTAGTCTCACAATGCTTCTGTGAGGGAGGCAGTAATATAATCTACATTTTGTAGACAGAAGTCTGGAGCACCAGCTAAGACAGTAAGTGATTTGTCCCATGCCGCTCAACAAGCACCTGGAGTACAGCCATGGTTAGAACCTGAACAAACCTGGCACTGTGTCCTGTGCTCATTGCTCATAGCCAAAGCTGTCTGTCAACTGAGGTATGTCTAGGGACAGACACAGATACACAGCAGACTTGCAGAGATGGTTTGTTTTCCGAAAACTGCTTAGGTGACTAAAATTGAAGAGGTGTTTTACTGACATCTTTTATTTCTGTTCCTTTCTTTTTAGCTGGTGTTGCCGGAGTACTCTATCCATAGTCTTTTCTGCATAATGTTTTTGTGCGCTCAGGAGTGGCTCACACTGGGGTTAAATGTTCCTTTGCTTTTTTATCACTTCTGGAGGTAAGCCCATCTTTTATATGCTGACTGCTTGTTAGCCTTATTTGCCAACTCAGCACACACGCAGATTGTATGAACTATGAAGTGCAGTGATAGGAGTATAAGCAGCTGAAACTTAACATTTCCAGAGAAAAAGTATATATTTTTCATGAATGTTTAGGATGGGTAAAGAAAACATATAATAATATAAATGTGGCTTTCAGTTACTAACTTAAATCAATATTCCAAAGGGTGTCAGGGTGCACTGACCACAACTGAATGTAAACTTTGAAATGAAATAGGCTGGAATCTGGAAGTGGAACTTGGTGAAGTTCTAAATATTTCATAGATAGGGAGTTGTAAGGCAGTTCATATCTGAAAGATCTTGGACCTATTCATTCATCCCTAGCAAGGAAAACTTTCCATTAGAGTTGTGAAACAGACTGGGCAGGTTGACAGAATTTTGCTTCTCATCTTCTTTGGCAGCTTTATGCCTTTTTTTTCAGTATAAAATAAGTTGTTTCTAGCTGTAGAGTAGAGAATTTCTGTTCTGCAAAAGAAGTCTCTCTCAGAGACTCTTGGAGTAGAGATTGCAGTAGATGAAGAGCTGTTGTCTTCACCCTGCCCATGTGAAAAAGTGGGGAGTGTTTCTGCTCTGGATCTCTACTGTGTGTTTATGTTCACTGTGGGGCTTTCAGAGTTGATCACGTAAGACCTGCTGTTGAACAGCTTTAATGTTTTCTGGACAAGCAGTGCAGCTGCTGCTGCTGCTGCTGCTGCATCTTCCTTTGCGTTCTAGTGGAGGATCAGCCTTCTGTTGCCTCTGAAGATAACCAAGAGACATCAGTTTTTGTGGTTGTCAGTCTGGAGTCTTCACCAGTTCTGCATTTCCATAATGTTTGTAAAAGCACAGATGATTTTTGTCTGTCAGGGTCTCTTTGTGTTACAAAGATATATGTGGTAGCAGATAGCTCCTGTTGTGAAGTAGCTTGAAGAATAGTTCTGTAAAGAAGGCAAAACCATTATCTCAACCAAGAACTAAAAAGTAGTAGCTTTCTTACACTATTTTCTGGAAAAGCTTGGTAGTAATGCAGAGTCATACGATAATGTATGTTATTCAGAAGTTAGAGTGCCAGTATAGTTTTCAGAAAGCTAAATGAAGTGAAGCTACAAGTGCTTTTCTCCCTATTGGTTAGGTGCAATAAAAATAATAGAGTTTTATGGTGCTGTTTTACTAAGGGTTAACAAGCAAAGTGTGACAATAATACTGGTTTAAAAAGCTTTTAAAAACAAATTTAAAAATTTGTATTATATGTCCAAGATGAAAATGGTCAGACTCTAAACAATATCAACCTTTGGAGAGAACTTTTGATTGTCTTTGTTTCCATGATTTTCCATATGCCTTGCTACAATTACTCCATAACTTCTTCTGGTGTAACCACAGACAGGTTTGGGTTCATTGTGTAAAGTTCTGCACAAAACCTTGGGAAGATACTGTGTGATATCTTCATCCCGATGAAGATAATTAAGCAAGGTCTCACCTGTAGTCTCTGTAAAAGAATTTGTAATGTCATTAGAGATTGTGAGTGGATGTGACTAATATTGGAAGGGAGGAAGGCAAAGTTACTGTGAGAACGTTTACTTTCAAAGTTTGCTGCTTGTCACTTGTTTGGGGGTTTTATATCTATCTATCTACCTGTCTGCTTATCTATCTGTAAGCAATCCCAGCAATCTTCAGTGTTTACATTACTATTTCAAAGCAACAGAAATAACAATATTTCATCCAGTTCATGCTGATCTTAAAGCAGTTCATTAACTTTGTTGAGGACTTCTTTTTTGGTTTGCTTTTGCTTTTTACTGCAAAGTACCTGAGACAAAAGCTCCTTTGCCAAAACAGTTCTTTTGTCAGGATTTTCTCAAACATCCAGTCATTGCTGAGAATAATTAGAAATTTCTCCTGTGTAAGAAGAAAAAACATTTTCAAATTAAAATTATTTTGATGATAAATTTTTGAGCAGTGCTACATGTAGAAAACATTAGTCAGCCAGCTCTTATATTACTCCATATTGACTTTTTTCCTTTTCAGAGTTGGAGGAACTGAGCTATGAGTTGGTTGAGACTGTCACCTTTCATCATGTCTGAAATCAGTTGTGTAGATGCAGTTAAAACCCAGTAATCCTTCCTCCATGCTGTGATCACAAGCCACCACATATTGTCAATCACAATATGTAAGTTATTAGTGAGTAAGCCAGAAATAACTATATAGGAAGGGGGAATGTTTCAAGCTAAAGAATCAATAGAACACAGAAAGTCCACGTTCATGAATTGCTTGATTCTGTAAGAACGGTCTGCTTAGACTAGCGTCCTGATTTTAACAACATCCGGAAATAGAGGCTTGAAAAAGAGAGGAAAATTCCTCCTATATCATGGAAGACAGTTGTCTTCTGAGCTGGTGATCAGGATGGTGTATATCTGCACATATTTAATACATAATATTACAGAGTCATTCCAGATGTCTTCTCCTGCTCTTTCAGGTATTTTCGTTGCCCAGCAGATAGTTCAGAGCTAGCATATGATCCACCTGCAGTTATGAATGCAGATACCTTGAGTTACTGTCAAAAAGAGGCCTGGTGTAAGCTAGCTTTCTATCTCCTTTCCTTCTTCTACTATCTGTACTGGTAAGTCTGGTCATTTCATTAAGGAAATAGTAGCTGCTTTTCATTTGACATGTGAAATTGTATTTAGGAATGACTGGAACCAATTGGCCCATTTCCTTAGTCTTTTAAAACTTCCTTCCGATCTTGATTCAGGGAAGCATGCCCGCTTAGAGCAGCTATATCTGCTGACACCTCAGTACAGAATATTAAGCATTTATCTAAGGCCTGAGCCAGGCCCCAAGGCCAAACCAAAAAAAAGTTTTTGCTCCTCTGCATAGTCTCTTAGGATGGGTGAAATAGCAAATGTTATGATAATGGCATTACATCAAATAAAAATGATAATGTTCTTATGATTCAGGACAATCATAAGAAAAATACTACATCTGCTGGTATAGTGATGCTCAAGATGGTAAGTAAATGGGTGGGTAGATGGTGGCTACAGGCTCCCTTTCATGACAGGGTAAGCCTGTGCGTGATCCAAATGCCTAATTTGAGTACATTCTTGAAGATACACACCCCAGTTGTGTGTTGTTGCTCCTGCCCCTTTAAGCTGTCAGATGTCCTTAGTGCACAGTCACAAATACCCAGTGCAAGAATATGCAAGGATCATATTTAAGGTAAGGCCTTGGCAGAATCACTGTGCTTTTAGTCACTCCTGTAATCACACCATAAAACTACTTGACACCAAAGGTTAACACACTTTAAATGGAGGTGTTGTTTTATGATGCCTTTCTTCCACTCCTTCCATAATGTATTTGCATAGAGTGCCTCTTCAAGCCAGCCTTGCATGCAGTAATCCCTCTGTAAGGGAGGTTTGTACGCTGGTGGAAGAAGATAAATGTTATTTCTCCTTTGATTTCTGGTCTGTTATCTGTTCTGTTGTTCCCCATATCTTGAGGAGTCATTGCTGCAGGTTGTTGTATCTCAATATTACTTTTAAATACTATTGAGAACAAAGTTTTCTGCCCACATGTGCATGTGTATGTGCCTATGTCTTCATACATGAGAGAGAGAACGAGAGTAGAAGGGCCCAGACTCACAGAAGCTCAAAGGTGCCTAAGTCACACTAAGATGGATGGGGCATGAGAATCTGAGCAGGAGTTTAGCATCCAGTAGCTTTGTGGGTTTGGGCTGAGTGCCTTTGCCCATCACTCCTCTTCACGAGGCTGAGAGTGGAAAGCATGGCAGTTATGCTAGACAAGCTCTGTTGGTAGTGCAAGGAGAGATGGCAAGACATGGCTGGAGAGAGAAGCATTTTTAACCCCACATTTTTATGTTGGCTACAAGACCCTGTCAAAGTCAGCTATGTAGTATGGTCTAGCATTTCTGCTGGGACTCTGCCGTTGTGCAGCTTCCTCTGAGCCCTGCTTCTTTCATTCTAAAATGTGGCCATAATCCAAAATCCACTGGCTGGTGCTAAATAAAATAGTATTAATTACATTCAATTTTGCTGTGCTTTCCTGGGTATTGTCAGAATTAGAATTGCTTTAAAATGGAGCCATGGCAATATACTGCGATTTCTTTGCTTTTCAGAGTTGCATTTAATATGTATGGATTCACTCCAGCTGGTGTCTGCATTTTATGTTTCTTCTACTGCATGGAGTTTTTTCCAAAGGAAACAAAATAATGCAGTTTCATGGGAAACCTTGCCTGCCCTGCTGGGAGTTGCTGGTTGAAGTTCTAAAGATCAAACACACTAAAGCAAAATGGTTTTGTTTCTTCACTGTTCAAATTCAGACATCAGACTGCACTTTAATAAGCTCAAACACAGCTTGTGGTGCAGTAGGATGTCGATAATGAATTTGTTATTTCTTGAGTGCTTTTTGATACCCATCTTGAATACACCATAATTAAGATGCTTTAGAGAGAAAGAATGCAAAGGAAAGCACAGGCTATTACAGTCAGACTTGAGGAACAGGCAGTAAAGGGTTATAAAAATCAAAGTGCTCTGTATGCTTCAAAAGGATACTTTCATATTGTGTCTTTCTTTTACATTCAGTATGATCTACACTTTGGTGAGCTCTTAACTGAAAGATCATCATTAAAGACTGAAAACAACAAAGGCTGGAGGTACAAGGACCAGTGAGCCAAGTGATGCATGATTAAAAAAAAAAAAAGCAATGAGAGGAAAACTTTGAACGCAAGAAGTAAATAGAGTACATGAAAGAGAGACCCAGCAAGAAGCAGCAGAATACCATGGGAGAATGGCTGAGTTAACTGTTTATCTGCTGTTTCTCATTGTGTTGAAGTAAATTACTTTCAAAACCCAAACAAAACAAAACAAAACAAAACTGCAACAAGGTGGGCCAAGTTACACAAGTGTTCACCGCTCCAAGGATAATGCTGCTTGGTTTAGTGGATTCATTATAAACTGCAGTCCCTACTGTCTTCCAGGGAGCAAAGTTTCTTTTCTTAATGACTGTTCTGGACTGAGGAAGCAGAAGGCATTATCATCTTACACAGAAAGAACAGCTATACAACGCATCCTGAAAATGGGCACCGCCTGGAGTTCAGATAAGATGTGTGACTGTTCTGCAGGGATGTTCACATGACACTAATCAAACAGAGATGTCGGATCTTGTGGAATTGAATCAGTGTTTTTTTTTTCCACCCATAACAACAATAACAAAATAATTTGCAGTTGCGCTGTTCTGTTTTCTAATGATATGCTATTCCTATAGGTCAACATCCAGTATATTTCTGTACTTCGTTTGTGGTGCACCAATAACATACAGTGATATGTATAAATACATTGGGTTTGACCTAATCATGTCAAGCACTTACCAGAATAGTATTCCTCTGACTGCAAAAAAAAAAAAAAAAAAAAAGGGGGTAAAAGCTACATACATTAAGGAGGATTGTAACATAGGTATTATATTCATCACAATACTGGGTAACAAAATACTGGACCAGCTAGTCGTGGTCTGTAATTCTGTTTTGCAGCTTTATTTCCACTGTCAAATTTAAACTGAAACAAATATACAAAATGTTTTTGTCTTGTATGAGGTTTGTATTGAAAGATGTTCAGTTTTTCATAATTTAAATGTTTTTAAATTTTATCATATAATTCTCATTTAAATTCATATATGTGGGCTGTATATCTTTATATATATATGTATATACAAATACACATCTACATAAATACTCAGTCTATTTATATCTTAGTTTAATCTGTTTGATTGACAGGTCAAAGGCATCAAGTGTCCAGAACTGCTTCTAAATATATTTCAGCACTGAACCTAGTGGACCAGGGCTGGTTCCCTCAAAGTCACTAAGGTATTTCAATGCAGCCACTGGTGCTCTGGGTAGTAGGCAAGCCTGTAAGATCGAGACTAACACCAGCACATGCACAGAGACCACTTGGATCTTGCATGGTGAATGAGCTAATAAGGTATGTTGCTACTAGAGATGCTGCAGAGAGCAGTGCAGAAAGGCCCATCTGTACCCCAGCTTGGTTACAGCTGGTCTTGTTAGCACTAGCTCATTGCTGATGCTGTGAAATTTGGTCTGGCTATTGAGAGCCAGTAGATTGTTCTTGTACCAAACTCTGAGGACTTTTTAGTCTGGGCACAGGACTTCAGCAGGAGAGGTGTAGTCTTACATTCAGCACTGCCTCTGTGCTACCTACCCTGTTACAGAGCATGGTGCAGAAGCAATGACTGAGTGGAGTCATATCATGTCTGGCAATGTCCAAACTGAGCTGGAGTTACTGCATGTGTACAGTGCCAAGACTCTTTCTGGTTTGATCTGGCTATGTTAACAAAATTAAATCCTGTTAGCCTGCAAAGCACAGTTGCTGCATGCAAACTGTCTGCTCCTGGACCATGCCAGCTCCCAAATCATGCCTGGGCATTGCTTGGAAAAGTGCTAGCCAGTTTCTGGTACTAGAACGTTTTTCTGCATTTCCAGAGTAAATTTATTTTTGGGTAAATTATTCCACTTGGTTTTGAGCCAACATTAGCCTAAATACACCTTCTCTCATGCTGCTTAAGACTCTGATATATAGAGAGAGCAGTCCTTTTCACCCTCCATTCTGTTAAGATTAAGCTGTCTCTTCCATCCTCCCATAGCACTCCATTCTCCATGTCTTCTTTAAAGAATTTCTCTGTTGTCTTTCCAGTCAAATTAATCTTTCTTAAGAGCGGATGATCACAGCTGTTCATAGTATTCTGGAGAGTATCTTACCCTAACTAGTCCTTAGTATGAATGGACAATGAAAGTTAACGCCCTTGGTTCTTTCCAATAATGCTTATTCAAAAAAGTAATCCTACTGCTCTCAATAACATTTTGCTTCTCTTCAAGAAAAATATTAATTTAACATCAATGGAAAAATGGTTTAATATGGGGATACTTTCCCTTTCATGGAATTTTGTGAAGCTTCTCCTGAGCAGAAATAATTTATGAAACTGGCCAAAGCATTAATTGGAGGAAGTTTAATGTAAGGCAGGTATCTCTAACCCAGAACTCAAGAGTAATGAGACCTTCTAAGGTGTCTGGCAGTATCAAGAAGCTGCTAGTGCTGTGGACCTCACAGACAGCAGAGTAAGATACAGCCCTCAGCATGTTCCTTGCTCTGTGTTGTTACACAGGTGGGTTGCAGTATCTTGCTGGGTTACTCCAACAGACTTGTCTGCAGTCCAGTACTAAACCGTTATGTGGTGGTGCTGCTGTAGTGGCAGGTAGACTTCAGTACCATATTCATATTGGTATTCAAATTAGTAATGTTCTTACAATGACAGAATTGTCTCCCTGGATTTGTCAAAGGGTACAAAAACCCCAAATTTCTTTTCTAAAGTCAAATAGCTCTGTTATATAACAGGAAGTGTATGACTACTGTAAAAAGTCCAGAAATTTATCCTGGATTCTTCTGTGTTGTGGCTGTGTGGTCTGTCCTCTGAATAGCTGTACTCATACAGTGGATGTTCTCAAGACCAGATTTGTCATTTTCTCTGTTACACTTGCCAGCCATATTGTAAGAGAAGAAGCACAAATAGAGGAAGAAAGAGTGAGGGATACAAGGTATCTGTAGCCTTCTTAATCCCTGGCCATGTATCTGGCTAAACACAAGCTAAGCATACTTTGACCAAAGCAAGGGAAGTAAAGAACTGCATAGCTGTTGATGAAGAACAGAAAAAATGCTGTGATCTTTAGTCACAAGGCAGTTTCTTCCCCATGTCACACTTTTAAGGGAGAAATAATCTATGCTATCCCTTTTGTCTCCAGTTCCTCCTTGTTGATTGGTGGAGACTAGAGATTTCCTCCCCAAGCCTGCTTCCTTCCAGTCTCTTTTCCTGGAAGGGTGAATGTCATTACTTAGGAGCAGCAGTTTTCTTATCTTACATGCTCTGGTGATGCAGATAAAAGCCACAAAAGTCATATGAAAACACATCATCTCCCTTTGCTCCTTTGAACAGGTGTGCAATGAGCACACACTTAAATGAGTATTCATTTTCCTCATTTGCACCATCTGTAAAGTGAGAATGGTGACACCTAGCTTGTGAAATCTTTCCATCCATATAATACCCTTTTTCTTTTTTTTTTTTTTTTTTTAATAACTGTTGAATCTGCCTAAAGGAAAAAGATAGGTGGGAAAAAACATGAGAGGATGAGACCTGAATGAACTGCTTACCAAAGGGGTAGCTACAAAGTGTGCTGGCCTGTAGCTGCCTGTTCCTGGAAGGGATGAAAAGGCAACCCTGTTGGCAAGGTGTTGCTCGGTGGTTCTGCCCGTCCTATTTATAGTCAGGTAATTGCAGTGATGCTGAATAAAATTGTTACTGCTATGACTGTTTCAGTTTCAAATACAGCAAATCAATGCTGATAGCAGAATGCTTCACCTACAAATAATTAACTGTACTTAAGCTGTCAGAAATGTTTTTCCATCTGTTTCCTTGGGCCCTACTCTTCCTTTTGCACTAAGCCACTGAAAGTGGAAGAAAAAGTTCTTCAACCTACACCTTCTTACAGAAACTGCATTGAGGTTGTTATGATCTGGCACTGCTGTTGGGGTCATGATTACTCATACATCAGTATGGGTATTAGCAATCTATTGCTTTTCCTTTCTCCATTCTGTCTTCATGCAGATATTTTTGTAAAAAAATTTTTTTACAGGGCATGGTCTAAAATCCTTGAATTTTCTGGAGATTTTCCATTGTTTTCAATAGACTTCACTTAATGTCCATTACTGTAGAGCTACATGGGAAATAGGTTCACACTGGAAAGTCCCTAGAGTTTTGCCAGTAGGGAGCCTGTCCTTTAGATCTTGATATCACATCCATTTAACTGAATTATGTTGATGGCAGAGGAACATGCATTTCAGAGGGCTAAGTGTAACATTTCAGTGCTTGTGCCAGACTGTCACAGAAAGTTATACCAACTTGGTAAAAATCTGGCTTCATGGAAGTTAATTGAAATCTTACCTCTTATTTCATGTGAGCCCCACTTAGCATTGTACAATTTCCACTAAGAGGTCAGTGGAAATTAAAAACAGAAAAAAACCCAAAACCAATAAGTTTAGTTAATCAAAATGCTATTGAATGTTAGATAAAGCTTGGGTTGCTACAAATAGAACAGGAGATCAAAAGGTTGAAATAAAGCAAGCTTTTTTTATTTGGGAAGCAACAAATATTAGACTGCTATCCATGCTGCACCACACTTTGCATTGGTGATCTCAGTCCATATTCCTGCTCTGGTGAGTTTTTTGATCATTCATTGCTCATGAACACATTGTTCTGATTTATTTTTGTTCTGCACAGTAATGCAGTTGTAGGTGGGAAGGAGGGAAAATTCTTCTCTAAAATACAGCATTGCCCTTTTTTTCTCCCAGATAACCTGTGAACATGCTGTAACAAAATTCTAATGATGTATTTCAGTGGTACACCCCAGCCTAAGAACGAAGCTGTTTGCTGCAGGTAATATTCTGCTGCAATTTAATAAATCACAGTTCTAGAAATATTTTTAAGTGCTTACACAATTAAAGTATTTCTTTTCTTACCTTTAAATTTCTGGCCATCTTCTCATGCAAGAGAAAATGTACTTCTGTGGCCCAATTCCATGACTTTCTGGATAGTCAAACTCTCGGTAAAG